>JAVQKC010046033.1:0-46998 GCA_036025475.1 Philypnodon macrostomus
AGAACTTAGATTATGAGGAATTCAGACCCAGGAACGATATTAACAGTCTATTTAGACCACAAGGAAATGATTTAAATGTAGAATACAAGCATGATATGTCATAATATGTCTCCTTTAAAGCAGGTAGCATAGTAGCAGAGTGGATAGCACATTTGCCTCACACCACAAAGGTCCTGAGTTTTTGGCAGGCTTTTCTTTGGATGTTCTCCCCGTGCCTGCGTAGGTTTCCTCTGGTTTCCCCTACCCCTCAAAACATGTACAATAGGGGCCCATTCTAGCCAGGACTCGCATGCATAGATTCCTAATCTCTGTGGACCATAAAGCCTACTAGACAGTCTGGATACAAAAACGGCAAAAGTAATATTTGAAGTGCGAGGTCAAAGTCAGTGCAGACAGAAATAATATGTAGGTAGACACCTGCAGAGGAGAAATTTACTGTCTCTGAACTCTGACTTTTCTGGTTCAACTAGATTCAACCCCACTGACAATAAACCTACAACTACACTGCAAACAAATGATAATTTACAACATGTCTATGCATGATTAAACATACATGAGTTATGCAAGTGTCTCAAATGATGAGGCAGTTTTAAATATCAGAACTAAAATTATTGGGTTATATACTAGCGGAATATATTGCAATACTGGCTGGAATATTTAAATCCACTTTGCCAGTGTTGATCAGGATTGCAGTATACAACTCCACTCTACTTGGTCATACCACAAGTAATCTAAGGGCCACATTTTCAGCAATTGTGGTGAAAAGAAATGAAAAATAAAATAATATATCTTAATGTGTCCCAAGGCAACCCAATAATCACTGATTAAAGCTATAATTGGCTATGAATTGTTTTAAAAAATAGTAGTTAAAGCAATATTTAACCTAAAAGGATGAACATTGAAACAGAATTCAACTTCTGCCCACCAAGATCTCTGCAAAGGCCTGTCATTTTTCATCATTCAATTTCCAAATATTTCCCCTTCTCTGTACTTTCCCCATTTGTGTTCACATGATACCTTACCCACTGTCTCCGCTCCTGTCTGTGCCTCACATACAAGCCCCTGACAGCCTTCATCTCCTCCTCTTCCTCGCTCTATCTGATGTAATTACCCGATTAGCTTGGCCCTGTCACTCAACAACCTTCTCCCTCCCGCCACAGCCATATTTCTCTATTTCTCTTATACCTGCATGTCTGACCTTGGAGGTCAGGGTTCAACCTCAGATAGTCAGGCCCCATCAGGAACCATTATGGGGCTGTTGACAGCGCAGGGCCACTCTTTCCTCCTTGGGTTTCCTACATTATAGTACAAGGAAACAGATATGGCTCATTCCTCGCAGTGAAAAGGATTACACTGTAGAGAGAAGGGCTATTAGGTGGTTCCAGGTTGGAGATTATTATGGGAGGTGCCAGAAGTAGCCACACCGCTGTCTAGGACAATCGCAAATACATTATAAAGAGGTAGAAAGAGGAATTTCAATGGGTAAGAAACAAGAGCTCAATACTGATCTAAGTTGAATTGTAGTTATAGGAAAGTTCTGAAAGACCATATACTGGGGCCCGCGAAGGTCGACGAAATCAGAACTAAACCAGGACTGAATCAGGACTAAACATGGTTTGAACTAAACCAAACCTTAATCAGGACTATAAAACGTGCACTGGGCCCTTGATCACAACCATACTCCACTCTTTCAGGGTTAAGCATAGCAAATAATCTAGGTCAGGGAGTACTCACATTTTCCCCTTGGGCTCAATTAAGTGTCTGCCTACTCTAAATATGTGCACACATTTGGTAGCATCCACACACTAAGCAGAGAAGACTGAGAGTAATACAGAAAAAAGAAAGTGACATCTTCAACAAGGGGTTAATAAATGGCATGGTCACATTAAAGGGGTACAACATTGAGTCTAATTTATCTCCCAAGACTTCCCTATGGAGCTGGTTCAAACGCATACATACAGTGCTCTCTTTTAAGACTTAAACTACCTAACTACTCTGTTTTTTTACTATCTTCCTCCTCTTTCTTCCTGTTATCTCCCGTTCTGTGTCTTCAGTCCAAATATGGCTAAATTGACTCATGGTTTGGGCTATCCCGTCTATGAACTGGATTTCTCTTTGTTTCTGATGTTGAGATAAAAGTGGTCTCTTCTCAAACAGCTGTTTTAAAGTGGCATTGGGTTCAGCCTGGTCAGATGTAAAAACACACTATTGGGCATGAATTAAGATCAGACATGTATTTTAAATGCAGGTGAATACCAGTGGAATAATACAACACGCATGACAGATCACATAAAATGAGGAGATTATTTCAGGCAATTTATCAATGACACGGCAATGAAAACACTGTTAGTTATAGCTACACTGTAGAAAAAGAAATTGGCACGGTTTCCATTGTCATAAGTGGCATCTGTAATGCCCATCAGCATTTTTATTTTAACATCCTCTCTGGTTTTGAGAAAGCTTGCAATGGGAATCTTACATTACACAAAATCAAACCTGAAATCTGGAAACCTGGACATACCACCTGCCTGCAACAGGGGATTTAGCATTTTATATTTTATTTGTCATTTCATTTCATTTTTTCAAGAGGGACAATTCATATTAATACATTTATTAATACATTAATTTGTATAGTTTGGCAGGCAATGAATATATGATTTTTTATTGTATATCAGACAACATTCAAAGCAGAAAACTAAACTATTTTTTGCCATTTTGAAACTTGGCTTAAATAAATTCAAAGGCTACAGAATTTCAGTAAACGCATAATCAATTCAACAAGAAATTAAACAAAAATATAACAGGAAAGTGTGAGAAAACAACACCATATAAACACACATTTTAAAAAGTATATAGTTAGATTTTTCAAAGTATAATTCATCATTTCCTTCACTTTTGACAATGCATTAACCTTTGTATTCCTGTATAGGTGAGCACTGTGAGCTGAACGCCTCCTCTGACCGCTGTGTGCCTGGCGTCTGTAAAAACGGAGGAGAGTGTGTCAACAAAGTGAATGGAGGGTTCACCTGTAAGTGTCCTCATGGAGAATACGAAAAGCCCTACTGTGAGATGACCACGCGCAGCTTCCCCGGACAGTCCTTCATCACATTCAGAGGGCTGAGACAGAGGTTCCACTTCACCATCTCATTCATGTGAGTGCTGTCTGCTCTCAAAGCAAAGTGATGTTTTGGCATGGCTTTGCCTCTAAATAGGCTTCATACACAGAGAGTCAACACAATACAAAATACAACTTTGTCTCACAGAAACAGAATGGGCGTTTTTATGGCAGAAGCCAATTGGAGGCACTCTTACGTGCATCACCTACTGTATATATTGGCCAAAGATGTTATTTTATCACCGGCATAGTTTGTTGGTTTGATTGTCAGTTAGCAAAAAAATATATATATACATATATATATTTATTATTAATAATATTTTTTTAAATAAATGCAGTATATGTAGTTAAGGTCAGTAATGGATCTGAATTAAAAAAGTGGATTCTCTTTTTGTATATTCTGTATTGCGAGATTGGGGCAACATCTTGGCCAGGGTCTTCAAGGGATTTCATTTATATAAGGAAATTATACTTAATTTATACTACAAAATGAATACACACAGACAATATAAAAGCAAATCATGTACAGTATGACAAAGAGTAAGTTTTATTATGACACAGAGACATGTAATCAGACAGACTCTCTCATTCATTCTAGTCAGTTCTAAGTCAATCTTTAATCCAATGACATTAAAACTGAAGTGAACCTTTAGGCAAGTTGACAAACAGCCACCACTTTTCACAAACCATTGACCCTCAAGAATTTGGATTACATTTTAATCCCTCATTAATGTTTATATGGATCATTCTCATTTTCTGTTGCATTAAAATGTCCACTTGGGAGACTATCAACACATGCCTGCCACTTGAAGTACTGAGAGCAGTAAACTGTAATTTAGTTCAATCCTCACAAACAAATTCAAAAATGTGTCACTGGGGTGTGTCCAGACATGTGCACGCTTTTCCATTGTATCATATGTTGCTGCTAACATACCTAGCACATATACAAATACATGCTATATCTACACCTGAAACCTTAGTTTATCACATTCCCACACTCTCAGACATGAAACTGCTTCAGGACAATAACTGCTGTTTTTCAAATAGTAAATATTATGTATGTATTTGCAGTAAAAGGCAGATGTGTGTAGTAATATGTTTTTGTGGATTGGACTGGACTAGAGAGTATTTTTGATGCATCATTTTTTACTTCTACTTAGTGAAATTTGAAGTAACCAAACCTGAGAACTTTACCCATCTCTATGTTAGGTACTGGTTTCAAAAGCTTCATGTTTTCAAAATGAAGAAGCTTTTAATGAAGCCTTAATTTATGTTGACTTGTAAAGGTGCATTTTCTCTCATCAATTTTAGTATATTGTTTGGGAGTAAAAGAATTTGCACATTATTTTTTTCATTTATTTCATTTTTTTTTTCAAATCAATAATAACAATATACACCAGAAAACTATGCACATATAGTTATTTTTTGGTAGCTACATTTCACTTCTACTGACAATTATTTTGAAGTAACAACTTAAATACATTTCAATTTTCATTTACACTTGATCCACTTCAGGATTTCATGATGACAATAAACCTGGTTCACTGAGTGTATCATATATAGTAAATATTATGCATCCACATAAAAAAGTGAGATGAATGTAGCTGATATGGACAGATTAGTAGCACAGCAGTAAGCTTCGTATTGCAGAAAAAACAGGAAGTGCTTTGATGAGTTTGCCTTATCGGTGCTTGACTGTGTCCATCCTGGTTTCCTGCTGCACTGGTCTCACCGGCATCTGCACAGTGACTCCTCTGCCCTCTACTCACACCAAAACACACACATGCAGTCAACTATGTGAACTTTCAACACTCAGATGTGAAGGTACTGCTTTTGTTCAAACTGTACCAGGTCTCTGCCTCTGAACCAAAGTCATGTTTTGTCTTAGGCCCAATAGTTTTCACATCCTGTCTCTTCTCTCCATATGAGTTTTCCTCAAGAGATCCTCGACTATGTGATGTTAATGTTATCGGTGAGGTCTTCAGACATTAATCTCTGCTTTGTTTGAGTTGGAGTGGGGTCATGGGAACAATAGGTCAGAGTATGGTAATTCACTCACCAGTTCATGTAGGAAGAAATCCAGTTTTAGGTGTCAGAATAAGGTGGAAGATGGTTTGCATTATAAAGTTGTTTCAGGCCACTTTTTGGTTCTTCTGGGATATAAACAAAGCCTTGACACCCTCACAGCCAAACACACATCTTCTCCAATCAGATATGTGTTTAATGTTGGCAACAAGGGTTATCTGTGTGTGTTTGTTGACAGTGCAGGAGATAAATATTACATCACTGATTGTATGTTTTCAACACTATAGCTCAACATAAATAATTACTCAAACATGCCCGAATGATACAAAACACAAACATAACAAAGCCTATAACATCAACAAGAATGTCTCAAGGTTTCCTCTAACAAATATAATATTTGTCTGCCCCCTCAGGTTTGCGACCACAGAGAGGAACGCTCTTCTTCTGTACAATGGCAGGTTTAACGAGAAGCACGACTTCATCGCTTTGGAGATCATCAACGAACAGATCCAGCTTACATTCTCTGGAGGTGAGTACTATATTGTGTTTCTGCAAAGACTTGGCTACACAGCTTACTCAGTATTAGTCTGAAAATGAATGTGAATTGTGTATCTGTGTGTTTTGCAACCTCTGCCAAATAGGTGATGTTTTGACAGGTTTTGGTTTGTTTGTTTATTTTGTTAAAGGCGTAGTCTGTATGTTCCCTAAAATAAGAAAAAGATAAAATTGGTCAAATTGGTAACCAACAAAGTCTGATCTGATGTTGCCGTAGAGGCCAGGGGAGGGACTAAAGTAATATAATAATACCTACTTTACCTCACAGAACAGAATCGGTCAGATAAAGCATTTTTTAAACGTTCTAACCATTCTTCATTGTAGGACCAACTCTCATCTTTTCTCATTTTCAGTTTTTGTGAGCATTATGTATCATTGCAAGTCAATAAAGTAACTAAAGACTATAGTTGATTCTTTACCATTGAGAGATATAAAGGCTTTGTGTAACTAGAAGATTCCTAGTAGAGTCCAAATCTAGGAACAATTCTTTTAACCGTTGCCAGATAAAGCAACCAATACATTTTTGAATCTTTTTTCTATAAGTTCCATACTAACATTAACACTATGTCTTCTCCATAAACATTACATTACATTAGTCAGTAAATATCAGCATGCACCTTGGTACATCAGTGTAAACAAATACCCACCCTCGGTCACTATAGTAACTGTTGAATTACACCGCTGTTGTCTGAGGACTTTCCCATGATGCCTAACAGGGAGTGATCCTCGAAGTGCATTTGGGATCACAGCCAAGTCCTTGTGGCCTACTTCAAATTTGAACTGAGACCAAAATGCGATAGAGTGTATGAATCATCAAATAAAAAACAACGTGCCATATTATTAATGAATTTAAAGGAAGTAGTAATTCATTTCGAGTCTTTATGTTATGAAACCAATGTATGCAGATTATAGGGTTCACTTCCTTCCACATATGTCAACGTGGCGTGCACACAATAGCAAACAGCCTGCACAAAGAAACGCACTTGACTGATTTGAGACCAGTGGGTTCCTTCTGACCCTGCCTTTAACAAATATACTAAAGCTTGTGTAAATCTGAAGTCATTCACTGAGAGACGTTGATGTTGTGAGTTAACATGGCTTTTCCTACTCGGTGATTTATGATGCATGTGCAGTATTTAGAGATGCTTTGGTTTTACTGTGTGCAATCACCACGAGCTTTGCAAACATGTAAGGAAAGGTCAGTCGTTTTTGGTGTAATAGTCAATAATCGCAGGTAAAATATTGTATGTGGGTGTTTTATTTTTACATGTAAAAGATGAATAGTTACTGACCCAGAGACATGACCTCTTCTGTCTTCTGTCTTTATTGTCATTATGAAGTAAGTGTAAAGTTGCCATTTTAGAGACTATATATATTTTTGATCATTTCTCCCTGTTCCTCATTCTATTTTTACTCATATTTTCTTTCATAACCCAGGTGAGACCAAGACCACAGTCGCCCCCTACATCCCCGGTGGAGTCAGTGATGGGCAGTGGCACTCAGTCCAGCTTACTTACTACAACAAGGTAAGATACTCTGCTGGCTTTAAATAAATTGAAGGTTGATAGTAAGGTTACCTAGAGTCAAGGTCATTGTTATAATTACCCAGAGATGTCTTTGACAGTTTTGAGTTATTCCTGGGAGTACGTTGTATTAACTATGCTTAGCTTGAAAGCGGTCGACCTTGAACACTGATATGAAGGATTATTTAGGGAGACTTGTTTGACTTATAGGTAAGCTTACCAATATTCCAGAGACACCACTTCTATGGTCTGGGGTCAAAAGTTCATTAACATAGTACTTGCTATCTTTATAGTTTTTCTGTCTGAAAAGCAAGAGTTGTTTTGTATACATAAGAAATATACGGTAGAGAGTTGCCTTCACTACTGATCTTAATACATGGCACTTCAGCATTGCATAATACATGTTTGGTTTATTTCAATTTGTCACGTCGTTCCCACGGTATTTGTCTTGCTCCTGGTCTGAATGTAATCTCACCGAAGAGGCACCGATTATTTCACATGCTAGCTCGAATATCCACTTGAGTTGTAATTTTATAGTAGACCGGCTTATGTTGTAGTCAAATGGTGGTGTTATTTTGCAGCATACTTCCAGAGCCTGCAGACATTGTTCTTATACTGTTGAACCAGACCAGATAATAGCTGGCTTAAATGTTTTAAAGCTATGATCTTTAATCTCTTAAGTAAATTAATGATGTGCTTTTTCATATCCTGGAGAAGCATTCGTGCCCTGTTTGGTAGAGATGCAACAAAGAAGAAACGCCTACCTGCTTATACTTCAGTGCACTGTTAAGAACACACTCTCAGAAATCAGTTTTAAACACTCAACAATTGGGCAGTTGACACAATAGTTAGATAGTAGGTAATGCGAGTCATAATTTGTGTAAATTGTACTTAGACACACTTTGCGTTCAATACTGTTTTACCTTTATGTGAAATTGTGTTGGCTACTTTTATGCCAACATTTCAAGTAACAGTAGTTTAAACAGTAGTTTTACGCACTTGTGCTGTGTTTCGCTCTGTTTAGCCGATAGGTCAACGTTCTTCATGTATCTCGGGCTAAAACACCTTAGCATCCTTGCTCTGACCTAAGACGCATAGCATCGTATTTCAGTCGCACCTGTGTGTTTTTTTTTTCCTTGTTAACAAGAGAACCCCGCAACAATGCTCACCCTCTCACGTTTCACAGCTTGTTCGTCTCTTGCTTGTGCTATTGAGCAGAAAACGTACATGTTAGCTTTGACAGCAATGATGAATCATAGCAAGCTAGCACTCGTAGCATGTTGGCTGCAGGGTGGACTATTGTTTAGCTGCTGCCCCCTTCTTTACAACACTGACTTCAAACTGGATGACAATGCTTGGGATAATAATTTAGTCCTTGTATGTCTTTGTTAACGTTGCTCCAGGCTTCAGGTAGTCTATTATTTGCAAAATACAGTGACTCTGTTATGTTTGTCGACTTGGTTGTCAAATGTTTGTAGGATGCCGCTATGGAAACATAAGATTATTTCAACACAATTCATTTCATTGAGCACTTTTTTCATTTCAAGATTAAGCTTCTCTGAACTTTGACTGTTAGGACAAGCAAATGCATGTAATAAAAACATGCTGTAGCAGTTCATTAATCAACTTGACATTTAAAGATTCAGTAGACTAGTAGAATAGTTTACTGCTCAAGCTCAAGTCACAAGTTATTCTACTTCACTTAAGTAATATATCTAAAACTAACAGTACATTTACTTGAGTACAACATTGGAGTATTTCTTTCACACACTGGTGTTTTGATCAAAGCAGGAGCAGGAGGTGAGTATTTTTTTCATCATGTCAGCCTTATTTTCCAGACAATGGTGACATACCGTTAGATTAGCCCAAGGACCTGTGCACCAAAGGCAAAAGGTTGTGTCGTATCTGACTGTTGAATGATGGTAACTTAATCCTATAAGAAGTATATGAAGTGCTGCAGGGATAGGGGGAAATGTATATGGCAGATAGCAGCAGTGATGTTCTCACTATAGATTAGACGTGCTGACATGTCAAAGGAGCTTCAGATGTATTTGCTACACATGAAAGAGTCTGCGTTTGTCCATGTCGAGCATTGTCATTGAAGGTCCATGCTTCAGCTGTGATGTAACGCAGATAAATCTGTCCATAAAACAGATGGGGTGATTGGTTATTTATCAACAAAATCTATGTCTATTTCTATCAAAACTTTTAGGAATATTCATAATTATATATATACTATGAAATAATTAGATAAAAAATATGATTCTTCGACACTCACAACATTGCATTTTAAGGGCTTATATGTATATGATATAAGTATATAAGTACTGTATATCTTTTAATCTTACCTAAAATACAGTTTGAATCCTTTAAGTTGGTCTAAATTATTCTATAAACTGCAGAACAATATTGACCCAGTGGTACATGTTGTCTGCCCACTCACACACCATGCAAAAACTATGAGCCTTAGGTGGGTTACACCCTTGTCTCATTAATGCAGAATGTCTCTATTTTTAGTGATCAATGCTAATGACCACTGATATTTGTGCAATACTCTTTCACTTGCATTCAAAATTGAGGCCTACTTGTTGTTAAGGCACACCCGCTACACCCCGGGTGATTTATTAGGTCAAATAATGAGGCGGTTGAGGGCGTGCGGGGTGTAAGGCCTCTTTTAAAACCTGCTCCATTCAAACCAAGCGGGGGGCCTCTTGTCTAAAAAACATAGGTCAAGGGTCAGAGGACGGTTGGCATGACAACAGCGATCGACCTGCCACTTTTGCATTGATCTGGGGTAGTCTGAAGGCTGTGGGTCTTAGCGGGGGGCAGTTTTTTTGGGGCAAGTGTGCATGGATGCATATGGGACACAGGTCTATTGGAGATGGTACACAATAGAAGGAGCAGCGTAAACACATTTTCGAGATTCCATGCTGGGACGTCCCAAGGACCGTCCAGTTTAAGGCTAAACAGGAAGTAGACGTGCAATGGAGGTGGCTATTCTTGGAGCTGGAAGAGGTTTTGTGTTAGATGTTGCTCACTACAGGAAATGCAAAAATTGTTTGAGGAAGTGATACTACTTTGTTAAACATTAGGAGGGACCAAAACAATCATTGACATAATTTAGCATGGCAACAGAAATAACAAAAAAAAATCCAATATATTTATATCTTAAAAAAGACCAAAAATATCAAGTGCTGTGTTGTGATTGTAATGCATTTTAATAGGATAAATAGCTAGTAATCTCTGACCTATTACATTATATTCTCTAGAAATGCAATGTGTGAATGTTACCATAACCTCGCTCATCTTTGGACTAGACTTTTTGAACTTGTGTCTGGGTTATTTGCCAATTTTTCATGTAGCCTAACATTCAGTCTTTTTGTGTGCAATGTGATTTGACGATATTATGCCATTCATACATGATGTTAATATGTTAACGTATGTTCGGGAGCAGGACCACGCCTCATCTACCTCCGCAACACACCTTCGCCTCACATTAACCACACATTCTTATACCCGCCAAAACCACCACACACTGTTCGTCTCTGTTCTCTCGGCCCACCCTCCCTACCCCTAGTCAGCTGGGCTATCTACCAGAGACGGAACCCCCATTCTGAGTCTCATCTAATCCAGCTATTGTTGGTGTGGCATGGCCCTTGCTAGTGAATAGCAGCTATGTGAGAAGACATCAACATGATACACTCAAACACACTATCCACATGTGTCTGTTTAAGCATAAAGCAACATCAATGTCTTTGGGGAAAACTCTACCAGTAGTAATAATATATTTTCAGTTCAGACACACTACCCAGACCAGGTTTAGCATGGCTCTTATCACCAACACAACACCAGGAGTTTCATTTCACCTCTGTCCATCTCTATAGTAGTCTTTGTTTCTGTTTACCACTCTCTTAAGTCTCAGACACAGGTGTAAATTACTTCACAGCAGAGCTCAAAATGCCCATCTCATTATTTGTACAGAGGTATTTTTGTATTTCACTCACACATGACCCCTACAGTAATGCCAGTCACTTAGCAACACTCGAAATGTAGTGGTACATTCACTTTGTATGTGTCACAGCAATTCATCAAATAGATTTAGCTTGAAATAGTGGTAAGGTTAGAGGGCACCAGTGTGACAACTACATTCCTCAGCAGAAGAATTATGACATATGTATCTATTTATGCAATATAACTGGATCTCACCTTTTTGTTTTGTTGTTGATCTGGCTGTTTTTTTGTACTATGGACCATGCATGTGTCCGAAATAAAGTTTGCTGATGGTGTTAGGGTTAGGGTGGCAACAGTGGCACAGGTTCGGCAAAATCTTCCTTTGTGGAGTTTTCATGTTCTCCCTGTGCCAGTGTAGGCTTTCCTTGGGTCACTCTAGTTACCACTAAAAACATGGTTCCCATTGTAGCCAAGACTCGATCCAAGAAATGCTGAGTGGTTTTAAATAAAAGTGAAATAATGTAGTCACAAAGGCACATTTAGGCATGTCATTCATTTTAATTTCTGTTTTTCCACTCCACTTGTGTTAAAATAATGTATTTGTAAGACTGATTATATTATTATTATTATAATTATTATTATTATATTATCTACCTTTTGTTGACATTTTGCAATTTAAAAGGTTCTCACAATGACCTCATGTCCCCAACCCGCTCTAAATACACATTGTGGTTTAGCAGAAGCATTCATCTACTAGTTTTATAGCCCATTGTGAGACTATACATGATGTGGCTTTCAGGATGGCCATTATAATACTGAGGAACTGACACAAGCCTTTTAAGGTGGTTAGCTGCACAAATTGATGCTGTGTTATGTTACAATAGGCAGTCATCCCACAAACTAGGTCTAAATGTTATGTTTTGTCGAAAGGTTAAGTGGTATTTTGTGGCAGTGAGGTGCCAGTCTGTACATTCTCGTGCAGGGCGTGTTGCTGGAGGAAGAACCAGTGTTATTGTTTGGCCCATGCAGATAACCAGAGACCTCAAAAAGTGATGTTATCGTTTCAACCAAACATGCTTTTAGATATGAGGCAGTTGCACTTAAAAACATGCTCTTTTGTTAGCAAACCTATACAGTTGATCACATTCTTGTAAAACTGTATTAGACAAGCAATTGAATGTTATTTGTTTACCAGCTTTCATCCTATATCACATTTGCTGTCACTTTTTTTGAATTGAACTTTTGTATACTAGCAGTGGTAGTCGTAATGTTCCCTGATTTTATTCCATCAGTTCCAACCATGTTTTTTTCTGACACTAAATCACTTTTTTTAAATTTCCAAATTCCTAAAGTTAAAAAATAATTAACAGTTTTGGTGTTGGCTTGGTCTGACCAGAAAGTTGGTTTGACATTGATGTCTAGGTTAGAAGAACTATACATACATAAAAATAATCATTTCTGTCTAGTTAATACATTGAATTTCCTAGTAATTCTGGTTTTATGTATTTTACTCCTACTGCATGCACATCTATCATCATCTTCTCTCTGCTCTATAATGAGGACATACAGTATATCTTTACATGTAACTGTGCACCTTCCTGGACTTGTTGATGTCTTGTCTCGTGTATAGTTTGATATAGTCTTGTAAATGCTTTGGCTGTGGGCCCTGGTCTAACCCCTCTCTCTCACGGTGTGTGTCCCAGGACGGGGGGAGTCTGGTGGACTCCAGTGGGGCTGTGCGCCTCCCTCTCTATACGGCCTGGCTGGAGCTCTATCAGAAGGAGGTAATTAAGGCCTTAGCTTTAGTCCCACTGATTTTCCCCTTTCGGGTGTTATTTCTAAAGGACTAACTCCGCATGCTTACCTCTCACACTCAGAGGTAACATGGTATGACTGTACAGGGGCTCTGTAGTCTGGAACTAGAATCATGTGGTTTTCTCTTTTGTTCTGGTGTAGACCTAGTGGACTCTGCAGTGTGTATTAGTGTGTAGTCCTGATCTGTCTTCTCATGTGTTCCTAAATGTTTGGTGAAGAAAACATGTGTCATTTTGAACTTGTTCTTACAAATAGTTGGGGATATGTTTTTTTTGTTATTTCATATTTTTACATTTTTGTGATTCAGTCAAATAGAGTGGATTTCTTTTTGAGAAATGGCTTGCAATTGATAATGGAAATTTATGAAAAGTTTTATAAAAAATACAAACATAATTACTGCAAATTGTCTACAAATGAATGCATATTGGGTGATTCATAATAGATTAAACAAAAAATATTGTGGTGAAGTGAATACCGTTCCCAACCATTCTAAAGATGCATTCAAATATGTATGTGTAGCCCTGCAACCAATAAAACACAGAAAAGAGACAGAATCAATATTTCTTCCAAAAAAAATGTGTATCGAAAATGGTTAAAATTTAAGTCTCAGATAGTATAAAAGAACGTCTATAATAAGTCTCTGGTTATGAAGTCAGTCTTGTAGGTTCTATCTGCTAGCTGTGACATAACTGGTTTGATGTATCTCTTTAGCGCATTACTAAGCTACATTTAAATCTAAAGAAGCCAGTCCACCTATAAGCAGTAACAGTCTCTTCTCATCTGTCAGTACTCATCTTCTTCCTGTTGAGGTGAGCTGAACATGTCTAAACATTATACATAGACACTCTCTCAGACATGTAGGTCCAATGTGTTTTCTTTGGCAACATTTCCCTGAGTTTAAGAACTGTCAGTAAAGATTAGTCAGAGATCACCCGAGCTGACTCTGATGAACAAGGACTTATCTTTACGGTAATTTAGCCTAATAAGATTTGAGGATGGTTTGGTTTGTAAGCCTTTAATTGGTTGTAATAATTTGAGCTTAATACAGACTTTTGTAACAGTAATTTGTGCTAATAGCCATACAGGTTTGGGTGTTTTCAAAACAGTGGGGTGGAACCTTAGATGAGGCATAAAAACCCTCAATGTCTGTGCAAAATCAAGTTTTTTAACCCTATTGACACATCCATATTTGACTAAATACTTTTCTCTATTGATCATCTCACAAATCTACAAGGTAAATGTTTATAGAGCACATTTAAAAACAGCATACTGTATGTCGCCCCAAAGTGTGGTGCAGGTTCAATATTATATGATATATTATATATAATACTGTTGTTTCTAAAAGTGATAAAGACAGCTCAGCTTGAATTAAAATCCAGTGCAAAGTGATATGTTTTGAGAAACAATTTAAAACTCTCAATAGAGTTTCTTTACATTTTTTAGAGAGATGACCCGCCATAATAGAAAATGCATTTCAGCAATAACCAAGTTTAAATAGGGGCTGCCTAAATGAAACAAAGCCCCAAATGTTGAATAAACAATGAAAGTGAAAGTGTTTTGCAAGATGTTCTTACAAGTTACAAGCAGACAGAGATGAATGAAGGAAAAAATGATCCTGTCAGAATGTAAGCTCCAAATAGTAAATTGAAAATTTGAGTGTATGCCGCTTACAGTGACCCAAACAAGTTGATATAATATAAAACAAGATGAAAGCTCCACGGATAGGAAGCATCTGTGCAACTTTGTGACAATATATCTTATCTCTTTTCCTGTTTATATTTCTTATCTCTCATACGAACCCTGTTAAAATCTGACTTTATTGTTCGGCTATGGTTAACACAGCAGATGAACTGATGGCAAGTACTTTATACTGCGCTCTGTGTAAACTGATTAAGATAACAGTAAGGTGTGCTACCACATTTGCACTGGCAAAGACATTAAAAAAAGACATGGCCATTGGATTATGACACAGTATACAGGATTTTCTCAGGAAAATATTCATATACAGATCTGCCTCTGTTAACTGACATTGGCTTTTGAATACAGTAGGTCTGCTGTATTTTCTCATCAAAGTCAATTTAACATAACAAACATCTTGAAATATTCAATTTTATTCCTAAACGCTCACATTTTTGTGGATGATTTTAGATAAAGTGTGGAAGAGACATCATGTACATAGTTGAATGTGTAATTAAGGTTATTCTTGGTAGTCATTCCTGAGACATAAGGGCATCTAAATCGTAGTAATAGGTGTCTGGTCAACTGATAACAAATAATGATTGATCTGGTTTTAGTTACAGCTTCACAACACTGAACATCTCCATTCATCAAAGAGACTAAAGGGATCTAAGATGCATTGTCATGCCCCAGTCCCTGAGCAATGAGGGGTCAATGTTCATCTTGCTTTACATTAAAACAGTTTGCTGCATTGGTAAAAGGGTTATCCCACTGATGTAAGGCCAGGTGGTCATATTCTTGTACCTTTGAGCAGGAATTTTCTCAAGCATCTCCAGATCGTATTCAGTTTCTCTTACCTCAGACCTGTGCCATCCACGCATTTGTTTTGTTCCTTAAAAGATACCGTACAACAAAGGCTGCTGTCCATCTACTCCTTGAATTAGCTGCGAGGTGATGTGGACAGTAGTAAGGAATAGTCTTGAACATGGCATTGAGTGGGCCTCCAGCTTCTTATCAGTGTGTTTTGGACTCATTCACGTGTATAGGTTTACACAGCCTCGGGGTAGGTTAGGTAATGTTGGACACATGACGGTGTCTGCTGATGCCTCAGGGCAGAGAGGAGAGGACACACTAGCCTTATCATGACAGGTAAAAAAAAATATATAGATTATTGTGTTTTCAAATTTGGATGTAGAATTTGAGAAAAACATTATATTTAATGTTTTTATTGAATTGAAAGTAACATGAATGTATTAGAGCATTCATTTCCAGGACGAGCCCCCACTTGTGTTACAGCTAGTCCAAGATTTCTATGTATGTAAGAGATATTTTTATTTCACAATCCAGCCAAATCCATATGAAACCACTGCCAGTATAATCACATGTACAATAATGACAATATAATGGTGGCTACTGTTCCAAGTAGTTTCTGAACAACCTTATGTTTAAGAAACAATGGCATTTCCTCAAGCCCAAATAAAAGGCTGTGTGCCCCATTTCCTTCATTATGAAAATGAACCGTTAGGCCGTCTGCAGGTCTACTGGCCACTTCCTGCCTCTACACAACACTCACATACACATGCTTCAACACATCCAGCAGACATCCTTCCCATTCTCCACAAAACAAACACATAATCACTGCTAACTACTCCCTCCATCTTCCCGATACACACGCTCACACATTCTTGGAGGTCATTAGCTGCTCTTTTTGACAGCTTTTTGACTAAGCTCTTTGACGACTTGTGTTAGTGCATGTAATCTAATCCACGGAGCAAGGTGTTTTATTCCAGCCGTGGGGGCAGTTAGCGTGTTGGGATTGACAGACACTGATGTGGAGATGAGACAGGTGTGAGGCTAGTTAGTCTGAGTGTGGTTCCATGCAAGGAAAGAAAATGAAAAAACAAAACACCATGTCTTATGTGCGCAACAGTGTAGTGTCTGATTTGTCTCCCTTTTTTGAGCATTTGAGAATTTCAGTAGTAGCCTAGTTGTCTTGAATACATCTATGTCAGCTCTCGTGTCCTCTGCGCTCCTGTTCTTTGTGGCAGGCTGTAAAGATCAAGTGCGTTTCCATGGCTTCGGCCCCTGGAGACGACACCTTAGTGACGGGGACTCTCCAACAGGTCGGTCCCGGGACAGGGGTAAACAAGAGACTCTCTCGGGGGGCCCCTTCAAAATGAGGGCCAAGTGCACTTTAAAACCAGGGTTCACCAAAGGGCTGCAACTTTAGACAATGGAGAGTCAGGCTGTTTGCTCACTTGTGTATGAGCAGTGCAGACACTCAGCTCTCAACAACAGTTACGCTTATAGTAAAAGGCATTTTTCAAGAGTACATCATTGACTTTCTTGTGGTAAAATAGTCGGGGAAACAGAAAAAGAATAATGGACTTAAGTACCATACACTGACACATGATTTGTTGTTCTGATTTGGTTTAATTGATCTTTTTATTGGCAGATAATTGCAGGTGGTTCAGGTATTCAACCTTTATCCAGGATGCTTTGGTGCAGCAGACCGGACAGTTTCTATTTTCCTCTGTATTATAATATAATAATATTGTCTTTTGAGCATCCAAGTATTTCTCATTTCTAATGTTAAGTTGAAGTTAGTGTTTAGCTTAAACACAATTCTCCTATTTAGGATATGATAAATCTGTTGACGAGGAGTCCATTTGGAGATCTCCGTAGCCCAGAAGATTATTATTATGAATTCAATTTTCAAATTAGGACTATGACTTGCTTAGATGTTATTTTTATAGCTATGTGTTCGCTCAAACCAAAGTCACAAACACAGTCACAAAGCTATTCCAGAGCCATCATCTCTATTTGTGAAACTCATATGGGTCAACACCTAATAACCAGCCCAGTTTTACTAATAGGTTAGTGATTATATATGGAGTGTTCTAAGGTCATGGTTGTAGGTTGTAAATGTAGACGTGAATACTTTGTACATATACTTGACATGTACATGGCATATACATGTAATTGGAGAGTGAACATTTGTAAATGCTGAGGATTGGGTGTTTGGTTTCCATCTATCACTGTATTTCTTTGTAAGTCCTTTCACAGTTGGTTAATTCTCCTATATCCCCAACATATTACGCCCACACATTCCCTGAATACATGGAGTTTAGCGCTGATCCTCTTTGAACATGAATGCACGACCCGGCTATAGTCAATATTTAGTAACATGTAACAGCTGCAAGAGTTAGCGTGTGCTTTCATTATGTCTCAAATATGGGTCTGTCAATCAAACATCATCTCTATTTTCCAACCACTCATGTTTAGATGTCATGTAATAATCTGTATCCTTTCACAAATCTTCTGGCTTTTAAATTTTAGGTCACTTTGCATTTTTGTGCAATTACTAATAACTTACTTTTTAAAATGACTAACTAATAACTATTGCAAGTTACAAGGCATACAATTTGTTGAAGCAATCCCAGAAGGAGCATACCAAAAGGAGAAGTAGATTCAGTATAACCCAGAAATTCAGCATAACATTGTTCTAATCTTAAACACGATATCTTTTGGGTCTTTTGTCAGGGAGACGTTTGCCCAATCCTCTTGAAAATGCTGTGCAGAGGTGGGTAGAGTATAGCCAATAATTTTACCTAAGTAAGAGTACCATTACTTCAAAATAATGTTACACAAGTAAAAGTAAAAAGTACTCATTCACATAATTACTGGAGTAAGAGTAGAAAAGTACTGGTGAAAAAACTACTCATGTACTGAGTAACTGTTTGAGCGTCAGATTATGTTTAATTTTGTGGTAATTGGGCAAAGAAAATAAAAGAAAATAAACAGATTTTGGTATTTTCAAAAAATAAACAAAAAATGTTTGTTTTTTTAAATAAAAAATTAAGGTACAAGGAACAGAATGTCCACATTTTTCACATAAAGCTGTTCTTACATGACACACAGAGGTGGTAAAGTACTCTTATGTAATGTAACTGAGTATTACCCACCTCTGATGCTATGTTTGTTGTCCGTTAATTAAAATGTATGCTTAACATTGTGTAACGTCACATATTTGGCTATTAACAATGACATGCCAAGGGTTTTCTGTGAAGTCTTAAAATTCACATGCCCTGTACATTTTAGATATTTATTCATAAACTAGAACACAAGATCTCAATTTTACATCTTAATCAAATTCTGTGGTCATTTGTTCACAGGCTGTGCAGTTGTAAATCATATAATTTGATAATATTTCTCAGAACTGTGTGCTTCTGCTGGGAATCAGGCTACACAAAAGACAGCTTCTCTCTGTTGATCTAGTCTCTATTAGTTTCCTTTTCCTTTGCTTCTGTGTGACTCTTCCTTTGAACACTGGTATTGTTTACATTGGGGATTTCTGCTACTGTAGACTTCCTCACTCTAGAACCGCCTTGACACACATAGATTTGAATACATACGTTTACATAACTGGTGGAAGAAATATTCAAAATCCATGCTAAATAAGGTTTCTGTTACTGTAAAAAAATATATATATCAAGTCACATTAAAATAAGTAAAAAAAAAAATTGAATTTAGATTTTTAGGGCAGCAGAAAGTTTTTAAGTATGCATGATGATTTCCTGACCCAACCCTCTTTGTTTATCCAGACTTGGGACTGGCACAAGGACTATACTAGTAGCTTGTGACCCCCTTGTTCAAGTAGGTCAAAATATTCAATACAGAATAATAAGAGTAATGTAAAATATGCCTATACACTTAAAGAGAGTAAGAGTTTGCCTTTGCAGGAAGTCCAGTAAAAAATACTTTCAAAATATATATAGTTACTATTAGTATCTCTTTTCTCCATTATATTTCATAGCCTTTAGGCACCCAACTCGTACAGTACTTTTCCGGGCAGTATTTACCGAAGTGTGGACTACCTGTGGTTACCATGGGGACTCTTAGAGGTGGGATTAAGGTGGTTGAGCACCTGTAGATTGAGAGACTGACAGAGGTGGGGTTTCCTTCTGTGGGATTGTTACATATGTTTTACTTAAACTGTGATCATAGTTTAAGATTCAATATAAAGCAGCTTTCATTATTACATTTTTAGACATTTAGATTAACTGGTCACTGTGCAAAGTCAGATTTCCTTTAAGCAATGTATTTCTTTATATTTAAATACATATTGATGCTTGAAAATCCTAGCAGCTTGTGCTTTTATACCGTCCAGCTATCTCATGCACAAATATTTGATTGAAAGACTCTTGGAGGCAGACATGGCACACTTTAAAGAGCTAATGTGTCATTGAGGAGTCACACGTTTTATTTCTGCTGGGCAAAACGCCTACTGTCATGAAAACAAAGGGCACAGAAAGCACAGTGATACAGTGGCCAATGTGCTTCTGTTCTTCACCTGCTCTAGGTCAGCAAAAAGGACCATAGTTTAAATCCATGTGTTTGGCTTGTCAAAGGAGCTAATGCTAACCCACTTCTTTTATCATGTGTGTAATCTAGCACAGAGGCCAGACTAGCCTTATATCACAGTTAGCACCAAGCTTTTTCCTTGTCATTGATTGTTTTTTTATAAGCATGTGTCAAATTGGTTACCACCTTTTCAAATGTGGAACAATATCACACCCCGATTTAGCAGGGGGGTCAAAAAGGTTGGAAACACCATTACCCATCCAGGTGAACTGTCTGTGGACCGGAAACTTTGCTGATCAAAATACATATCCCTCTAAGCTGCACTGTGTTCTTTTGTCTTCATTGTTATGTCTCTAATTTCTACATTTCTATTGTTTTCAATGCCTCTGCCCCACTAGTATCATATTTAATCCTATTTATAAAGAAGACATATATAGGCACATATCGTCGTCTCCTTAGTGTGTTTGACTACTTGCATGTCCCAAGACAATTTGAAACAATCTTACATAAGTCATTATTTGAGTTTTCTGCAAAGTTTAACATTTAATCAGCTTGTGTAAACATGGGAGTGTGTGATCCAATCTGGGCTCTGTAGTCCTTTTGTTGAATGTTTTTGTAGTCCTTCTTGTAGGGAAGGACAGCAAAGAGATGTAATCATTTGGATCTTTTGTAAGCCACTTAAGGGCCGTGCCACGCTTTGAGATAAATTTGATTTTGAAGCTGAAAAATGTACCCAGCATTGTGCATGAGGCCACATACTGTAAATGTTTATTACATACATGCCTAATTGGTGGATACACTGGAGCCCCGCTTCCCATTGAAACACCTCAAATCCACCATTGTTAATAAAATAAAACTTTGCTCTCAATTCAGACATTACAAAAACCTGAAAGCATTTTGTTGCTCCCTAAGCTGATCTACATTTTGTCGCCATTGCCTTGATGAAAGAATTAGCCTGCTTTGTAATCTTTAGGTGTGAGCTGTGGTACATTTTTTGTACAAAGGGGCTTTCTGTCACCCCTAAGTCCGACACAGGCCTCGATCTCCTGGCTGCAACTCCCAAGTCAGCTGGCTTTGTTTGTGTCGAAATGAGAAGCAGAGAACTAAAGGCACTGAAGCGCTTGTCTTTGGCCAAATTCCTCGAACTGAAAGAAACGGCAGAAAGACAAGTATTTAGGATTCACTGAGTTGATGTAATCCCCATAGCAAGAGCATGTGTTGTGATGAATAGCCAATGCAAGTAAAAAAGAAGAGCCAATATTAAGGCGTTTATGAGCCCAGAAGTGGCTGTAATTGGATAAGGTCAGTCCTCAACAAACATAATATAGCTTGTTTACCAAAAAACAACAATCTCAGGACCATACTCTACAATTTGAACTTTTTTAACTTTAGCTTTTTAAGTCAATGGCACTGTCACTTTTGCTTTGTACTAGGCACTATAGCTACAGCTAATGTCTCACCTACAGCTTCACAAATTAAACATTGCACTCATTTTTGTGTTCTATTTTGTATTTCAGCCTAACATTGGACGCCTAGGCATTCCTCATGGTCCGTCTGGAGAGAAAGTGGCTGTTGTTGCCGTCGACGACTGTGACATCTCTATGGCGATCCGCTTCGGAAAACAAATTGGCAACTACTCCTGCGCTGCACAGGGAACCCAGACTGGACAGAAGAAGTATGTATTCTTGCTTTTCCCAGGACAAAATGTACACTCACAGACCTATTTACCTACTCAAATGGATTATGACCGGATAATATTGCATTAAATTAATAGATTCAGTCATACATACCAAGCAGCGGAATGAAAAAGTAATTTAGGTGACTTTAAACATTGGTGCCAGATGGAATGATCTCCTGACACACACCTTCACATACAACCATAGGGTTTATATTACCCAACCATCTTATAATCGTACTTCATCTTCATGTTTGTCAGGCAATTTAAGACTTAACTCAGCACACTTTCAACGGCTTACTGGGTGTTTACATATATACAAAGATTCATTTTATTTCGATACCATGACAGTTTTTTTTTGTAAATAAATTGAGTGTTGTGGAGAGCCAGCGTGCTCAGACACATTTAGTATGTAAAGGGTGGGGTCAAGCGAACGGTGCTTCAAAAAGACAGACTTAATGAGGTTAAATTCCTCTAAGAACGAGTTGCACAGGTCACAGAGGCCGAGGCTTTGGAAAAGGATCCTCTTACTGCTTGAAATGTAAATACTGAAATATACATACAGTATGTAGACAGTCAAACAGAGGTTTAGGGTGTGGGTAAACATTGATCACTTTCAAAACTTCATAAAACTTCATCTGTTTGTTTAAAACATTAGTAATATATGGTTGTGTGTGTCGCTAAGAAACTGAACTATGCATGATAAAGGGAATGACCCATATGGCATTCGTGCATGTATTTATACATTTATTTCTTTATTGGTTGCTAGATGGAGCTAGTAGAGGGAGAGAATACCTAGCTATTTGCTGGTCATAAAGTTGTATGTATTATTCTTATAACTGGACTCTTTCTGGTTTAGTTTCTTGATGTAAACATGTCATAATTTGATTACTCTATTTGTGTATGTAACTCATTACTATCTGGATTATACAGAGCCAGTGTAAAAAAGATAGCAGCTGTATCAAAGTGTCTTCTGTAAATTAATGTATTTTAAATTGGTGCCAAGATGTGATCTAATTTTTAGGAAATTCCCTCAGTAACGTCCTCCACATGCTCCAGGCTCCAAATGCACACCATTTATACATTCACTGTTTTCTGTAACACTGTATCACTTTTAAGTCTCTTGAATCTGCCACTGTTTGATGTGAAATGTTTGGAGGGACTTACAGTATTAACAGCTTCATTCTGATGCTAATGGTCAGCCATGTGACAGCTCGGGCAAAATAATCTTACAGAAAGAATGCCATTTATTCTCACGACTGTTTTGACCTCAGATGCCCTTGTGGGTTAAAGTTGCTGCAAGCTTTCCTTTCCACCATGATGCTAAAATCTACATAGTGTACATATAATAAATATAGTTTAATTGTTTTCCACACATAGAATTAGCATTATACATAACACTAGTGAGCTCTTTTTTAATCTGTTTTGAAGATTTTCCTAAAACATGAAGCTCCTCTATATATCCATAACAATTGATTTTCTAGTGGGAGTAAATAAACATACATTATTATTTCAACACATTACCAAAACAAAAAAATCTAAACTTTCTCTTGGTCTCCGCCACAGGTCCCTGGACTTGACCGGACCCCTGTTGCTCGGTGGTGTCCCTAACCTTCCTGAGGACTTCCCTGTGAGGAACAGAGACTTTGTGGGCTGCATGAGAAACCTCACCATAGACAGTAAAACTATCGACATGGACGGCTACATCGCTAACAATGGCACTATAGCAGGTTAGTGATGATAATAATGTACTAGGGTTGCCCGCTATGAGAAAAACATTTGATATCCGTAACCATGTTGAATATTGCAATATTGATGTTTTGGTGCAAGTTCAAATAAGCACAAATGTGTTCTTTTATTTACTCAATTATTTCAAATATACTTTTTTTTCTAACTGAATAATTCTTTTGTTCAGCCCTATATTCTATAATCTCATTTTAATTCCATTCTTAAAGCATGTTCTACCAACATAAATGTCCTTCTACAGGGTGTCCAGCAAAGAAGAACTTCTGCACCAGTGATGTTTGTCAGAACGGAGGGGTGTGCCAGAGTAAGTGGAACACCTACAGCTGCGAGTGTCCTACTGGATATGGAGGCAAGAACTGTGAACAAGGTAAATACAATCAGGACTCATTACCTTATAGGATGTTACTTAAGTACGTATCCTAGAAAGTGTTGTTATTATAATGCTTCAAACAATATTTCAAACATTCAAATTTGACATGTAAAAACTATATAATAGCTTTTTCATCATATTGAAACATAGTGAAACCAAATGTCAAAGTCAGTGGCTCTCTTGTGGAAAGTAAAGCAATTTAAAAATGTGAATTTATTTGAAATGCCAAAAGGACCAGTCAAATATGGTCATACTTAGTAATAATTGGTTGCTTTTCAAAAATACACTGAACTCTCTTATTTTGCATGCGACTGCCTGTTGTTGGGGCTTATACCTGTATACTGTATATGCTAGATGAAGTGATGGTGTCTTTGAGGAACCAGTGTTTGGTAGATCATGTGGGATAAAGCTCCTCTCTGACTCAGTGTGACTCATGCAGCTGCAGTCACAATGGAAAGTCACTGTAGCTGCTGTTAACACAAAAGCCATGCCCGCAGGTGTTCAGGTTTGGGAATAACATCAAATTAAGCCTCATTTATTCATATCAAATTTATGGGATTAGTCAAAATGATATCTAGGCTCTTTGGTGGCATAACTATGATTTAATGTACTGTGGTAAGATATGTAACAAGTTAAAGGGACAGTTCAGTATTTTATAGTCCTCAATTAGAATTTGATTATATTTGAAAGTGAAACATTTTGATTGTTCCTTTATAGAAATTGTGTGGATCTTGGTTTAGACTGGCATAATGAGGTGCCATATGATTTGGAATTGTAAACGGGGAGTAAAATATGATAAAAGTGCATATAAATAGTTTCTTATAGACAGGTTTTTCAAGTTTTAGAAGGCTTGTTGGTTATACGTTTTTTTCACAGAGTTACATCACATCAGTATACAATTACAAGTAAAGTGAGGTAGGAACAATGAGAACAAATAACATAAAAAACAGATTTCCAGCCAACTCAAAATAATTGGGGTATTTGCCAAATTTTGCAATATCACAAAAATAAAGAAATAGCAAAAATAAATCTACCCCTTTGTCAAAGTAAACAATGACAGGAGTCCATAAACAAGGCCGTTTTCAAATGAAGTTTTGCAGTCATCTGTTTTTGGGTATAAGTATACTTATTTATACTGTAAAAAAGAAACTTTGTCACTATTATCAGCTAAACCAAACATTGCCCCTGTCTGCTTCACAACTGTGGATATGACAACAAATAATATCTACTGTGTGTATAACCATAAAACGTTATATACAAGTATCAACCTTCTACAACATTCTAGACTAACCCTTTTGATGACAATGCCTACTGTATATCTTAGACACTTTCCTATTGTAATTTATCACCATTGTCACTGTCATTCATCCCATGGATAGTTTGAAAGCCTGATGTTGATGCTAATACATTTGTGAGATGTTCCCGTGTTTGCCAACAGCCTTGTTATTTATGGCCAGGTTAAAAGAAGTCTCATGTTCCTTGGTGGTAAGAGGAGAGCTTTGATTTCCTGCTTTGGGGCAATGGTCCAAACAATGTGTGAGGCTGTAAATGCTTCTAGTTGCCCTCACGTCAATGAGGTAGGCAGCCAGCCAGTGCCAGGACCTGGATTTAGTGTCTGGGGTAGACAAGAAGAGGTTTTTGGCTGTGAATTCGCCTGTTGACACATTTACTTTAAGGCTGCCATACGATAAGGTGTTATCATAGTTATAAGGGTGTGGACTGGACAGGCATGAGAAGATTGATTCTTTTTTATTTGATCAGATCAGGTTTTCATTGGAATTTATTTAGTATTTATATATTTAAGTATTTAAGTTCAAACAAAAAGAGAAAACCGTTTGATCACGAAGGTAATTTCAGCAATCTGATATAATCTAGACCTACCTCCTTTTGTGGATATAAGACACTGGTGAGACCTGTGATTCTGTATGGTTTAGAGATTGCATCATTGTGCCAATCAGGAGAAGTTGGTGTCAGGAATGGCTTCTGTTGTAAAAACAAAATTGCAAAAATAATGCTTTTAAATAAAAAATCTAATTCAGAGCAGGTCACCGTGTCATTTTTGGGATTCGGTTTTTGCCTCGGTTGCAGGAATACACCATAAAAGCTGTTAATATCAGTTTAAACTGCCTTACCGCCAACATCCTCAGGTGCTTGTCTCGACAGCTGAACCTCACAGATTCCTATATTTCTAGATTTATGTGCAGCTAAGCTCTGAGACAAAGTGGTTAGACTAAACTCCTGTACACTCACCCTTGAACAAATATGCACTTTGTCTGATAATTACAGTGTAAGAAAGGTTGTATTTATGGACTCTTTAGCTGGATTATGTGCCCTCAGGACCTCACCCTACTTTACAATATAGATTATATACAAGAGCATGCTAACTGTATATCTATGGTGTTGAACAATACACCCTAAAGGTGGTGAGTGGGAGGTTGGGGTTAGTCTGTGTTTTAGCTTCAAATGTTTAAAGAAGTGTCATTTTAGCAAGATTTGTGAAGAAATTAATAGTGTCTGTACACGCAATATAATTACTTTACATGGGATAGTCTGTAATATAACGCTGTGCTTTTGGATACACTTGGCCTGATTTGTTTCCTACTCTAGACAGTTGTCAGCACAGTTTGGAGAAGAAGTCAAGAGCAATGACACATAGACTAAACAATGCACAACTTGACTTCAAGCTGTTAGAATGTACAGTATTGGACATTTAAATGTTTGGTTCTTAGAAAATATTTGAACCATATATTGCAGAAATGGCAAGCGTTTTTTGGCTCATACAGCTACAATAAGAGGCTTGCAGAGACTAAATGACAAACAGAATAAATATACTAAGTCAAATCATGCAGAAAATACTCATTCTGTAAGAGTGCTAGAAGTATTCAATTCAATTCAGTTTTATTTGTATAGCCCTATATCATCCTCTGTCCTTAGACCCTCCATTGCGGCAAGGAAAAAAAACAAAAAAAAAACATTTATGAGAAAAAGAGAAACCTTAGGGAGAACCACACGATAGAGGGATCCACTCCCAGGACGGACAGGCTGTAGATGTGTCCAGGACTGATATTCATTAAGTTTGACTGTAAAATTGTACTTAAAGTGGCTCAGAATGTAATTTTTTTTTTATAATTGGCGTGTCTCTCCTTTGTACAAGTATCCCACTCTCCCCCTCTTCTAATATTTGATTAATTTCAAAATTGTCCTTTCAGTGATGGCATCCCCCCAGTTTTTTGACGGCCAGGCTCTTGTGTCCTGGACTGAACTGGACATCACCGTGGCAATCCCCTGGTACATGGGGCTCATGTTTCGGACCAGGCAGCCCACTGGGACCCTGCTCCAAGCCAACGCCGGTCCCTCATCCACTATCAACCTCATGGTAACACTCACCCTTTATATATACACTGATGAATAATCTTTACTACAACCATAGCAAATGCTTTACCAATGTCGTACATGTAAAGAATTTCACTAGGCCTCCTTTTAAAATGTGATCAATGTAAACAACACTATTACTTTAGCATACTTACAACTCTCTTTAATAGATATGCGTGCTTGTTGTATTCACATCCTTCTAGTGTTCAAGCACAGAGAGGTATGCGATGCATGACCACACTCTATGAAGACAAATATAAATGTAGCCAGCTGTGCAGATTGATTCATACTGGTCTGTGTTCAATGTAATAAACACATAGATTGTGCTGGATGTTTATAAAGCTTGCACACCTCTCATAAACAGAAAAGTCTGACATGTTTGTATTTTCCCAACTATTTTTTTTGTTTTTATAATTGCCAATTCACCTACATGTTTTTGGGCATTGTCCCTGATGTACCCATCTAAGACCCATAGTTACTGGCTTCGGTTTCTGTCACCCACAACACCTAATAAGAATTAGCTGAAGAAGGTAAATGAATGTATCACTAGCATGACAATGTACTTATAACATTGCCCCTGTTTCCAGGTGAGTGGGCAGCATGTGCATCTGGAGGTCTTGCACCGACAGCAGCTCGTAGCTTCTATGAGTTTCTCTCACATTCGAGTCAATGACGGAGAGTGGCATCATTTACTGCTGGAGCTGAGGAGCGTTAAAGACGGCAAAGACATTAAATACATGGCCAGTGTGTCTCTGGACTATGGCATATACAAGGTAGAAAACCAGTCTATAAAAGCTCACAAAGACAAAAAAAATTTATAGCTTAAAATTAATTTTTTATCCTTGGTTTTGCAGAAGTCAGTGGCCATTGGTAATGACCTCCCAGGGCTGAAGCTGCAGACTCTTCATGTTGGAGGTTTGCCTGGAGAAAGCAACCACGTCAACAGAGGTTTTGTGGGCTGCATACAGGTTAGTGTCTGCAGCAATTTCAGATCTTCAACTTCCTACGCCTAATTTTTGGTTTATAAGACTTTTATAATCTTCTTTAGGGTGTGCGTGTAGGAGAAACCCCGTCCAGTGTGTCTAATGTGAACATGGCTCTTGGTCTGAAGATCCGAGTGGAGGAGGGCTGTGATGTGGCTGATCCATGTGACTCTAACATCTGTCCTGAAAACAGCCACTGCAGCGACGAATGGACCACTCACTCCTGTGTCTGTGATCCAGGTATTCAACATACGTTTATTTACCGTATTTTCCGCACTATAGGGCTCACTGGATTATAAGGCGCACTGTCAATGAATGGCGTATTCACAATAACATTCAACCTCATTCATTTGTAACACGTAAAAAAAACGTTAGCATATTCTCAATAACTTAAATTTATTAGTTATAACACGTAACATACAACACAATACAGTCACTTTTTTCAGTTTATTCCTCATCCACTTCAGTGTCCCCCTCGTCATTATCCGAGCCTGTGTCGTTGCTGTTACCTGGCAGTTCAGTGATGATTCCTGCCATTGTGAAATGAGCTTTGTAGTTTACCAAAGTCGTACCAAAATATTTTGACAGAGCGCCTTGAGCGCCGTGTGACACAAAATCACTTGGAGGTCAGTAAGCACAACCAGAATTAATCCATATAAAAGGCGCTCCGGATTATAATGCGCACTGTTGGTTTTTGAGAAAATTAAAGGCTTTTAAGTGCGCCTTATAGTGTGGAAAATACGGTATTTTATACAATGGTGTCCTGGTTAATGTCTTGTTTTTCATGAAGCACTCTAGTATTAGAAAAGATGACTGTATTTCTCTCACCCGATAGATTTAACCAAAGCCTAATCTTAGACAGTAGTTAGCAGAGATTAAATGATCTATATAACTTTTCTTAATGACGCGTATGTACTTTTTGGTTTTGTACAGGTTACTTTGGTAAAGAGTGCGTGGATGCCTGTAAACTCAACCCATGTGAACACGTTTCCACCTGTGTTCGAAAACCCAGCTCGTCCCACGGCTACACCTGCGAATGTGAACAGAACTACTACGGACAGTACTGCGAGAATGTGTATGTGCATGGCAATTTATATCAATCATTTTATATAGTTCTCAAACTTTTACCACATCAACATTTATGGTCTCCTCAAGCACTATTGTTTGACTCAATTGAAACTAAATTTGGACTTAACCATGTCTAGACCAGAACCAAACCAGGTCTCAACTCGGTCTGAATCAGGTTAATAATATCACTAAACTAGGATGAAGCCATGTATACACCAGGTATAAAACAGGGCTAAACCAGATCAAAACCAGGACTACACTATGTGCAAATCAAGTCTAAACCAGGAAGCAGCACAGTTGGGAACCACTATTAATAGAAAATACAATTAAAAATCAACCATCTTTAATGTCACTCTCAAATTAGCTTTCCCTAAATAAGAACCAGTCATTTTCCCTTGAACCCTGAGCCCTATGACACGCCTCACTTCCTGTCCATGGCAGGATGTGGGGTCCCCCGTCCACGGCTGACTGGAGCACTATAGGTGTTTAGTCTGCCCCTATCGGCTCACATGATCTTCCATCTACAGATCACATCTCCTCACACAAAAACACCTCTGTATCTGTGTCCACGAGTCACACTTGATAGCCATTTCAAAGTGTAGAGGAAGTTTATTTGAGATTTGAAGGGTGGGGAAAAGCAGTTATCCACAGATGACCCTCAGATATCAGTGGGGTTTAGGTGGAGATGTAATGTGGGTAGTGCTATAGAACTCAAAACCTGGGCATTGAGAACATGCAACACAGCCAGCCGAAACAATATTCATTTATTCACACATTATAAGTTGTCTCCTTTTAGATGTCCAACAACTTACTTAGGTGGGTAAATGTGTTTCCGGTATACGCCACACCATAATGCACCAATCTAAATCTAATCTAAATCTTTGGGCCATTTCTAACTATTGTAGGCCACAAAAATATATACTCACAAATCTGAATGGATAATACATTTAAATCATATTTCCCTATTGTGGGACAAATCAAGATTTTGGTTTGGTTTCTGAGACTTGGCTCTTGGTATTTCCACAAAATGAGTTTCACATTGCTTTAAATTGCTGTACTAATGTCAATCAAAAGCACTGTCAATTTTCCTTTTTTACATTTAATTGCCATTAATTGCATGATTGGTTAATTAATTGCAGAGCAAAGAAGCCCTGTGCTGATGGCTGGTGGGGCACTCCTGATTGTGGACCTTGCAACTGTGACACCAGCAAAGGCTTTTGCAGAGACTGCAACAAGACGACTGGAGAGTGTCGCTGCAAGGTAAGACTACAACCAACAACCATAGATATTACATATGACATATTTAGGGATTTCTTACAACTATTGATATATTTTTGTAGGAGAACCATTACCGTCCAGTGGGAGAGGACACATGTTACCCCTGCAACTGTTTCTTCCCGGGCACAGACTCTAAGACTTGTGATCCAGTGACGGGACAGTGTCCTTGTAAAGGAGGAGTGATTGGACGTCAGTGTAACAAGTGTGATAACCCATTTGCTGAGGTCACCGCCACTGGATGTGAAGGTATGTGTGTGAAGATGAGCCTGCTGATAAGGTTGTATAGTAGGACTTTTTGTTATTTTTATACATGCATCAAATTTTATTGAAACATCTGCCACCTACCTAAAATAATGAATATAAAACATGGCACAATACATCTTAATTCAGGTAAAATGGTAGATTATGCAGGAATGCAAAATATTTGCCGCCATCCACTTTAGTGATCATTTTAAATTCTGCTTACTCTGCTTTATGAAGGGAAACATTCACATATTGTATGAATACAGTCAGCTATACCTACCTATGCAAAGCCATGTATATAAAAGCAAATAAAAATTGCATTTGCCAGTGTTTCACCACTTCATGTGAAATTATGTCTCATAGATGAGATTCAGTGTTCCAGATTTTGAGGTCCTCCCAGTTTTACATTCATGAAAACCCCATTACAAAAGTACAATATTTTCTGGTTCACAAAGTGTGGTGCACTTAATTGACAAAGTGTCAAACAGATACAAACAGTGTCACTCACATCTGCTGGTGCTGCACTTGGAATAACCACGATCTTTGTCCTGGTCCGGTCAAGCAGAAGAGGGAAGTCTGGCCCCGGTGCTCTGCTGGCTCTGGGACGTCCCACACACAATACAGTACAAATGAATGAGACACAAACCCACAGTCTCCAATTGAAAAACAACGTCAGTGTGTTAGCAGATATGAAGCTCCTTGGAGACAGACGTGGACTGATTTTAGATGGACCCATTTCAGTGTTAAACTATGTGGATTAGTCAGAGAGGACAGCTATACAGTATGTTCAGTGATTCAGTAGATCAAGACATGTACGATTGAACTGAAGTCTGACAAAGCAAAATTTGATATTTTATCAAGTTTAGAGTGTTTGAAAATTGTGCATTTTAAATTTTTAGTGTTGTTTTTTATATGAATCTATGTGACCTTTTACTTCACGGGACTCTTTCAACAACTCCACTTTGTGTGCTCTCCTGTTTAATTTTAGATTTCAGAACCATTTTTCTCAATGAACTATTTGAAAGCTAATTTTAAGACCACATATAATGTTGTATCTTGTCTTAACAAAACCTGAAACTGAAACACCTCCACTTCTCTTCACAGTGGTGTATGCGGGCTGCCCCAAAGCATTTGATGCAGGAATCTGGTGGCCCAAAACCGAGTTTGGACGACCCGCCGCAATGAACTGTCCAACAGGATCTATCGGTGAGTGTGGTATAATCCTAGTGATGACAGCAGCAGCATGTGGCGTCATTATAGACGTGAGGGGTGTGGCCAAAACTTTGTGTGAACTGCTTCAAAAATAGTAACAAGGTCATTCATGTTTGGGTTCACAAGTGGGATCAAGGATATATATATGTTTGATATATATACAGATATTCTGAGTACTGTTCATTCTACATAGTTATGTATTCTGATCATGAATAGACACCAATCAGAAAAACAACCTAAGCATAGTCCAAAAGAATATCTACAGAGTGGGCAATGCTGTGAAGGGAGGGGATTCCAAACCAAAGAGTTTTTGAAAGCGAAGCTAAATGAAGTTGAATGGCTAGACCATGCTAAACAACTGATATACACTATTTAGCAATACAACTATGGCAGCGTTTCAGCAAGGACTAGAAATTAGGAATCAAAAAGAATAAAGTAGTGCCTCATGTAAGACATTGTAGGACCAGCTATATCCATGCACAAACCCCAAATGTTTTACCAGTCATGTTTGCTCTATGCTCTGACATATCATGCATCCAGTTGCAGCTGTTTAAGAAAAATATATAAGCCCAAACTGTTGGCTAAAATGTTTCCTAAGAACTTTTCTATCATCCAATTTTCTCGATGACATGTATCGTTTTACAGAGATGGTAAAGCGAGTTGACAGTAAGCCCCTCCCTTAGTCTGAAACAGAACAGACTTAGGGTTCACCAACCACTTCCCAGAAAACAGTTGTCTTCCTTGTTACCCTCTGGTTGCCAGGACAACCTCTTTGTTGTCCCCCCAGACTCGTTAGACAATTTATTTGCTCACATTGCTCTTTCCCCTTTTTCGCTCCACCTATCCTGGATTAGAAGCTTTGTTATCCACTCTCAAATTCACCATGCCTAAAAATATGTGCATCTGCGCATTTTAACTGAAGAGAAAGACTGTATGACCTTTTCTATAAACTACTTGAGTTACAAATCCCTTTTTACTTTCAGTGCATTTTTTCCTGAATGAAACTGAAACCTTTATTTAATATCTTATTTGTTTTTATGTCTAGGTGTGTTTTTTATGAAGTATTTTTAAATGTACAATGTGTATAGTCGTTTGTACATTGACTAAATTATACATTTTGGCCCCCACTTTTTGCAGGTACGGCTATCCGCCATTGTAGCGATGAAAAAGGCTGGTTGGCGTCTGAGCTGTTCAACTGCACCACTGTTACTTTCTCCCATTTGAAGAAACTGGTATGTCGGGGAGGACTAATGGATAATTACATTGTACTGTCTTTGATATAATCTATGTAACGGGCGGGCCTCTGTTTTAAGTTACCCGTCAGGTGCTAAAAACACATTGTTCTAAGTTGCTCTGTCACCACCAGCTCATTGTAACTTGATAACATGTGAGGTATAGTCGTATCCAATAGCACCAATTGTATTTGAACCTCTGTAGACCATAATGCTGCAGGCTTGAACTTCTCAAAGCCTCTCTAATCCCAGGATTGACCAGTTTCTCAGCTTTCCCCTTCACTGACCTTTTATTGTTATTGCAGAACGAGGACCTGCGCCGCAACACTTCGAAAATGAACAATGAACACTCCAAGACCATTGTGCGATTGCTCCACAGCGCCACCGACAGCACAAAGCAGTACTACGGCAATGATGTGAAAACAGCCTCTCAGCTCCTAAACCATGTGCTGATGTATGAGAGCCAGCAGACAGGCTTTGACCTTACAGCTGCCCGAGACGCTGAGTTCAATGAGGTGAGGGTCAGGAGTATAAAGACACAATGGTCAAGTCACATTTTGTTCTTACCAAAGATTTGGATTGGCCAGTATATATTTGTTGGCTGTAGTATGGTAAACATACATTTGCAACATTTGTTTTCAGTCCACAAGATATACAATGGTGGCAGCTATGTTGGATTTTGTACGCCAATAATCACTATCACCACCTAGAGGACAAACGTTCAGTGGGATGCCTTTAATTAGTGCCAATAAATTATTATTCTGCAATATTGCAACTTTTTGCTGATGCTTGAGACTATAAATTCAACCCACACATGCCTACTGAAATAAAAATAAAACTTCTCTTTGTATTACTAGAACTTGATTCGAGCAGGCAGTGCCATCTTGGACCCAGACACTAAAGAGCACTGGGATCAGATCCAGAAGACCGACGGAGGGACCGCACATCTGCTGAAGAACTTTGAGGAGTACGCCAACACCCTGGCTCAAAACGTCCGCAAAACATACCTCAAACCTTTCACCATTGTCACTGAAAACATGAGTGAGTGCCAAAACAATACATACTATGTCCACAAATTTACATTGTTGGCTATTCATCTCATCCACTTCCTGTCTGTGCCTTCTCTACTTCCTGTCTGTCCTGTGTATCTTCTGCTCTTCCTGTCTGTGTGGCCCCTCAGTTCTGACCGTGGACTACTTAGACGTCACAGATCCAGAGAGAGCCACATTCCCACATTTTCAGGAAATCCAGGAGACTTTCCCCAAAGAGCTGGGATCCTCTGTGCACTTCCCTCAGTTCAACCTGCGCGCTCAGCCACACAGAGGTACGGACATTTACTGATTTTTGTGCTGCTGAAATGAAGGTTTTTACAAGTGGTTTGCTGTTTAGAATGTGATTTGGCTTGGAAAGATTATTGTTTATTTATGTTTAAAAAGGAATTAGCTTGAATTATGTAATAAGATATTAGACCAAAATGCACGGAAACTACCAGTTGCTAATGGTGGGTTGTGGTGGATTTATTTAGTTACAGAAATGATAAAACTGACTATAAAATACATATAATCAAATATTAAATAAAAAAGTGTCTCACAATGCAATTTTTTATAAATGAAATCGGGTCCCACTGACCTGTACTTCATTTTGTACACTAATGTATTTCAGTTGAGCCGACTCCTGCCCCTCCCGTTCAGACCGACTCCCCTGTGAATGAAGAAGACCACACAGTGTCCAATCGCAAACGGCGCTACCTCGAACCCTCCACCCCTCTCCCGGTTGCCGTGGTGATTGTATACAAGTCACTGGGGAAACTGTTACCGGAGCAATACGACCCCGACCGCAGGAGTCTCAGGTATGAATGCACGAATGACAACAACTTCAATGCTAACTGAATTTGGGACACAGTGCATAATATAAAAAGGGGAAAATGTAAAGTATGTGTTGTCAAATGTCAACCAAACACAAACAGCTGACCAAAAATGTTCAGGTTTTCTACTTATTTCTTCATACATCAATACAAAGTGTAAATAAACTTACCACCTTGTTTTCAGACTGCCGAATCGTCCGGTGATAAACACAGCAATAGTGAGTGCCACGGTCCACTCTGAAGGCACCCCTCTGCCCACTGTTTTGGACCCGCCCATCACCCTCCAGTACACCCTCCTGGAGACCGAGGAGAGGACTAAACCTGTCTGTGTTTTCTGGGACCACTCCATATCGTGAGTCCATCACAGATGATCACTGTTTAGATCATTACATCCAATATAATATTGTTACACTGAGTTCCCTCTGGCTTTTTCCCACTGTCCAAAGACATGAATATGAGAGTGAACATGAGAGTGAAAAGTTGCCTGTTAATGTCTCACAGTCAACCCTGCGACTAACTGGCCATTGTCCAGGGTGTACACCACTTAAGGCCCATAGTTGCCAGCTATAGGTTTCAGTCATGCATGAATGTTGCATGAATGTTGTTAACCTGACTTTATTGACATGTTGTATGTTTTGTCTTCAGTGTCGGAGGGACAGGAGGCTGGTCATCTAAAGGTTGTGAAATTCTCAATAGAAACAACACTCACATCAGTTGTCAGTGCAATCACATGACCAGCTTTGCCGTGTTGATGGACATCTCTAAGAGAGAGGTAATGCACAAGGAACTAATCAAATTTACGATCCTATACCGAAACCTATAACGCCTGTGTTGGATTTTTGTTTTTGTAATAAGATTATTTTAATCAACACTTTGTTTTCTCTGCCACAGCATGGCGACGTGATGCCCTTGAAGATTGTGACCTACACCACAGTCTCAGTCTCGCTCTTCTTCCTCCTCCTCACCTTCCTCCTCCTCTGTCTGTTACGACGCCTCAGATCAAACCTTCACTCCATTCACAAGAACCTGGTGGCTGCTCTCTTCTGCTCTGAGCTGGTGTTTCTGCTGGGCATCAACCAGACTGACAACCCTGTGAGTAGTCAATCTAGCTTCACCGTACCCAGGGATGGGTTGGATTGGCATTAGTCTATTCTTCATTTACATTACAATCACATATAAAGTAAGCTACCACATCCGCTCAGGTCCAGACTGACAGAGAGCCGTCTGTTTCTGACCACCACCAAACACCACCACAATCACACCAACACATTTTATAATTCAAATAAAAGTACATGTATGTATCTAACGTCTCTGTATATTTCTGTAAAACAATTGCAACCATTATCATTTTTCTAGGTCATCCAATTTACCTACTTTTATATAACTTCAGTAAAACATTACTTGCCAAGATACAAACCATATTGCACTGGGTAGATTTGGCTGTATTTTGCCAACACTAATGCCTAATCTCTAATAATAACTCTATTAAAAAGCACTTAGTATGTTTACTTCACTGTCTGTTATCAGTATAACTCTGCACTTGACAGGGTTTTACCTGGATTGATGCTTCTACCTCCTTATTTCACTTGACAAGCATGTTTTGATTTACCAATAATGACATTTTAATTATAAGCAAGGTACCAACAACTAGAGCAACTTAGTAATGTCAAAATACTACACAAAACGGTTGTGTGAATACTTTGAAGTTTGCCTGCAAAGTAATTCGGACACATTCAAGCTGTCCCGGGACCGAGGTGGAGGTGGAGGGAGGCAAGCTGTAACTGGTTCACCTGTCTCCAAAAGCAACCTTCAGGGCACTTGGCAAACATTTCTCAAAACAATCTTTTATTTTCACTTAATTCCTTTGCATGTCTGTGGTTCACTGAGTTTCATTAATGTGTTGAATGAAGGTAACTTTCTGCGTAGAATAGATTAGTTTTGAAGCATTCTAAATAAATTAAGCTACATTTGCACTAACCCTGAACGATGGGCCCTGAAGCTTGGTTTAAGTGTGTCATTGTTAACTAATAAGACTAAACCAGGTGTGTACTTTGTTGCATTATGACTACATCCTCCATAACAGCGCAGGGGGCACAGGTTTACTGCAGACAAACAGATGTAAGTTTTGGCTCAAGTGGTGAAGTGGGAAGTGTCCAACTAGTTTAGTCAGTTATTGAAGAGGAAAAGCTAACCAAAAATATAGCATATAAAAATGCAGTAACAGTAATGTCAAATTGGTGCGCTCATTATTTTTTCCTTGCATGGGTACTTTGCCAGGTTTTTATGCCAGATACCCTTTAAGAGTCAACCCTCTCGTTTTATTCATGCTTGGGACTGGCATAATGTGCGTGAGGTTTCAAGTGCTCAAACTCTTGGGTGCTTTAGTGGCCAGTATGGTCATTATATTTTATTTACAGTATACAATACAATACAATACAATACAATATGGTTAAACTGTGCACAACATAGAAAAGCCAACATGTATTTCTTCATCAAGGTAATAAAAGTAGTAACATAGGAAACATTAATCGGGCTGAGAGTCTATCACTGCTGAATGTGACTAGTATTGCTATCTGTACAGAACCCTATTCATTTAAAAAACTAGTAGCAAGGAGTGTATTCAAAATAAGTGCCTTATGTTTTGGGAAAAATCTAATCTCACAAGTGCTGCTCATTGAAAAAGATATAAACATGAACACACCAGTATAGTGACTCACGTTGTTTTGTCTGATGTGTTTTATATTTCACTTTAGATGCCAACTTCACTTCAAATATCCAAAGCTAAAATATTGACTCCGTCTTCAAGTTTCCTTCTCATGTTTATTTATTTTATTAGCCTTGATATAGTGTCTATCTCTGGTCTGGTGTTAAAAAGCAGTTGTGGTAGTGTGTCAGTATTGAGGAATGCTGTCTGGGCAAGCCGCAGGGCTTCACCGACATGATTTATAGTGCTGTCAAGGTAGTTTTCCCTCTGATCTTCAAAACCAAACTGCTTCACCCTATAGTAAGTGAATGGCTCTACCAGTGGGATGTTCCCCGACAGACACAGAGCATTCCTATATAACATGGAAAAGAGGAGGGAAGCGAGCCAGAGATATGTGGTTTGAATTATGAATGCATTATTGGCATGCACTAACATATATGGGCCATTTTGAGACTTATTAGATATTTTGGTATGTGAAAATGAAAGATGGTTTCCTATTACATGCAGAACAAATGGGCACATGCAAGTATATCTGCAATCCTAAGTGAATGCAAATGGATAGGGGCAATAACAACATGCATTAGCTGCTTGGTGAGCACAGAACTTGCACTTCGGCTACATCGTCCTACATTGTGGTGCATCTAGACCTCATAATCTATGGGTCTTCTATGGGTCTCTTGTGGTATACATCAAAGTTGGGTAGTACTCAGTTACATTTACTCAGTTACATTTACTTGAGTAACTTTTTTAATAAATTGTACTCATAGAGTAGCTTTACTAGACAATACTTTTACTTGAGTAATAATATTTGAAGTAACTGTTTCTATTCTTACTCAAGTAATTATGTGAATGAGTATTTTTACTTTTACTACTTTTATTAACATTATTTTGAAGTAACGGTACTCTTCTTGAGTAAAATTATTGGCTACTCTACCTCTGGTATACATTCAAGTGTGTGCATTATCATGTATGGCATTGAACTTTGTATATAGGTATGCTGTATCAAAACATAAAATAGCTTTATTGTTACCCCCTCATTGGCTGTTACTTCAGATCAATGGCATTATTCATTAAGAAAGATTAAATAAAAATAATAATTTCCCCCCAAAATGATAACTTTCTAAAATAACCATATTTGATCATGTTTTCTCTCCTCTTTCTTGTGCCTCTATAGTTTGTGTGCACGGTCATAGCCATCCTGCTGCACTACTTCTACATGTGCACCTTCGCCTGGATGTTCGTGGAGGGGCTTCACATTTACCGAATGTTGACTGAGATGAGGAACATAAACCATGGACACATGAGGTTTTACTACGCCATCGGCTGGGGCATCCCCGCCGTCATCACTGGTGAGACTTGACTGTCATTTACACTATGGTCAGACATGTTAAGACCGGTGTGATATGAGACACACTAATCATCGTGGGAAACTTATTGAACTAGACAACAGACGAGAAATTATATTTAATCTACCCTATCAAAATCGGTGTTCAGCCCTTGTAGTGCTATTTGATTATTACATGTACCTACTTTAGTTGCGTTCACAGCCATATCGTAAGGTTCAGATAGGAGTAAATTGCCTTCAATAGAATTATAGAGTTCAGCTCCACCGACTGCAAAGGGGGCTGCAGGGAATATCCCAGCTACTTTGAGTATGAGGTGGGTACACTTTAAACTATGGCCTTGACAGACATTCACAAATTCACCTATACAAGCCATGTTAGAAATTCAATCGGCAGATCAGGACTGCTAACATTACTGTTACCATACTACTTTATTATGCTCTTTATTGGTGAATGTTCTTATTTGTCTTGATATCTAAGAGTCCCTAAAATCCTTATCTTATCTGTCCAGGAATTTTGTGGTGTAGACTCCAATACAATTGTGGTACTTTATTTTCCTCAAAAGGCCTGTCCTCACTTGTTATAATCTATAAATAATTTGCATGTGTTTGTACAGTCCTTATGAATTCCTGAAATATAATTGTGACGGTAATGTCTTTGAGTGTTTACATGTATTCAAGATTAATGTAATGCTTCAAAAGGCTTAGTGGTGTATGGACTTGTTGCAGGAGGATCTGATGCTGGATAATCTGTCTTGATTGGTATTGCAATGTACAACATAAAAGAAAATGACTTACTCTTTTAAGTCTTTATTGCTCTCTTTGTTGGTGGTGTGTTTTAGGGCTGGCAGTTGGTCTGGATCCTCAGGGATATGGAAACCCAGATTTCTGTTGGCTGTCCGTCCACGATACTCTCATCTGGAGCTTCGCAGGACCCATCTTTGTAGTCGTCCTGGTATGTGGCTGAGTGACTAGTCCAAACTTAAATGACTAAAAATCAATAGCTCGTTTATTTAATTTCTATTTTGTCGCAGGTGAACATTGTGATCTTCATCCTGGCCGCCAAAGCATCCTGTGGTCGACGGCAAAAGGTTGCAGAGAAGTCAAGAGCTATGTAAGTTGACTCGTTTTTTCAACAGTATGCGTTCATGTTCACTACCACATTTGCAGACATTCTATAACTGCTTCTAAATCTACTTCAGTCCTGCTTTGCGAACGGCCTTCCTCCTCCTGCTCCTCATCAGCGCTACATGGATGTTGGGTCTCATGGCAGTCAATGGTGACGTTATGATCTTCCACTATCTATTCGCTGGATTCAGCTGTCTACAGGTAACTAAGCTATGGCCAATTTCAGAGCACTCTCTTTTGGACTAAGATAAAGATTCACATGTCCAGACAACACAAAGACTTGGTTCTATGTATTTTTGAACAATATAATTTGTCTGCTGTCATTAACCTGTATGTATCCACTTTTCACTTTTTAAGTACTCAAAAATGATATTTTTTTTGTATTTGTGATTTAGGAACAATTTCAAATAGTAATAATCTGTTGGAAATTGAATACTTACTATTTAAGACAACATTATGTTTTTGTCACAGGGAGTCTTCATCTTCTTCTTCCACGTGATCTTTAACTCTGAGGTCAGGAAAAACCTCAAAAACGTCTTCACCGGAAAGAAGAGCATCCCAGACGAGAGCAGTACGGCTCGGGCCTCTCTGCTCACTGTGAGTTAGGCCACCATGTCAGGATATAGACAGTGATAATTAGACTTAATCGAAGGCTGCACAATATAGGCCTGTCACGGTGATACATTTTGAAAGACAATATATTGCTTCAGAAAGAATTTTGAAATTCAATATTATTGTGCAGACCATTTTATATGACCTGTACATTTATAATAGAGCATAATAATACCAGTTTATTCCCTTAACTTTAAATTTTCTATTTTGCATTTGACATATAAAGTAGTTAATAATCTATTAATCCATCCAATTAGGCAATATCAACAATGATGTTATATGTTTTTTAATATTGCAGACATTTATTATACAGCTGCCCAAGTAATGACATAAACTGTGATCAATCCCTAATGAAAATACTCACGGTCAATATCCCTGATTACATTCTGTTTCTTGCTCCAGCGCTCCCTGAACTGTAACAACACGTACAATGAGGATCCCCTGTACCGCTCTGGTTTTGGTGAATCCACAGTCTCTCTGGACAGTACGCTCAGGTCAGCCAAGAGCCGCAACAGCTACCTGGCATACGCACTCAGGTACAACACGGACACTGACCGCATGGCCGCTTCTACTACAAAAATGTGCTGTTGTATGCACCACGCTGGCTTAGTTAGGACTTTTCACCACCTTTCTTTCTTGCATGTGTGCTGAAGAATCCACTGACTCACAAACTAACAGTGAAGATACAAATAGATAAGCTATACTTGCACAAATACATCTCTGGCAATACATATCTGACCTTTTTTCTTCAAATATCCCAGCAATATGTATTATTTTGCTTGCATGAATGAAAATGCTAAGGTTTGCCGGTGCATGAAGCAGGGTTGTGCTGAACTACATAAAAAACACATATGGACTCTTAACAAAAATATATTTTTTTAAATCCCGTGGTAAGTTTTGTTGCCTTGGATTGTGTAGTCTGCTGTATATAAGGGTATGCTTTTTATTTACATTTTGTATCCTACTATTGCCTATACATACAAAGTTTACCCTTTTTGTATTACCATAGGGCCTCACATTATTAGCTGTTAACTGGGTATTGATAAAACCATTATAGCTAGTCACCACTATCTTTTTTTGAATTGTTTTAACCTAAAGGGTGAATTGCTGGCTCATAGTATACCAAAATTATATTGCAATTCAAACATTTTTGTCAATTCTTCATTTGTCAGATACTGTGTGCAGCCTTTACCATAACTGTATTCGGGCCCTGCACAGGTGTGTTTTCATTGGTGTCACATTTTACCTGTTGTTTTAAAGGCTTTTACATAACCCAGGTGAGGTCTGACTGTACGCCTCTGCTCATAAAACTGTCAAAGGGGAAACTCAAGCTCACACTGGGGTCAAGGCTTCTACAAGACTTGAGGAGTTAAAAGAAATAATTTAAAATATGATATATAGTGAATATCATGAATATAGTGTTCAGACATATGACTGTACCTGTCCATGTCCCTGCAGCTGTTGGCAGTTTATCTGATGTTTCCACAAATATATCTTTAAAAAGCCACAATAGAGGAGTCCAATTTCTCAATCCAAAAATATTTTCTTTGCATTAATTCATAATGTCATGATGTATTTCTTCATATATGAAGGTGTAAAGTTTCACTCACTGCTTCGTGTTAGGACTTGTGTTTAACGCCTCTCTGTAAATTCAATGTTATTGTATTTTAGGGAAGAGGCAGGTCAGAAACCCAGCGTATCGTCAGGAACTGCTAAAGGACACACAGACCTGGACGGGCCCCTTTTTCACCGAAATGGCACCAAGGGAGATGGTGAGATTATTGTTTATTGTATGTGGTGCATACTGATAACTGAAGCAAATAATAACAAACAACAAATAAAGAAAGACGTTTCTGTATCCACACATAAATGTTACATGCTATGGACTTTTATCATGTTGACCAAAAATGTCATGATTATGTCTCTATTGCTATATATTGTATATTGTTTCTTTTCCACAGAACCATGAAAGTTTTGGTTAAAATGTCTTCTTCAATTTGAACATTTTCAGGATGCATTTAGCTCCTGGTAAAGCTGTTCACATTATTTCCTATCCTAGCACATATATTTTGGTATATCTAGATCCTGAGTCAGTTAATCTTGATCTACATGTTCTTTAGGTTTTTTTTTTAACTGTATATAAATATATTTGACCTTTTTCACTGAAGACTCGGACACTGACAGTGAGATGTCGGGCGATGAGAACAGCTCGTCCTACGCCTCGTCTCACTCCTCCGACAGTGAAGATGATGATATTGACATCAAACCCAAGTGGAACAATGAGAGACCTATTCACAGCACACCTAAAGGTACTTTAGTCTTTCAGCTTTTGTTATTATTTATCATTATACTGAAATAATGAAGCTGAAGTGAAAAAATTATAATGGGCCTCATACATGCATCTAGAGGCATATAGATGGCATGCATTTATAGGTCATTATTATGTGATTTTTTATTTAATAGCTGTATTGTAACATCTACGTTCCCTTTTCTTCAGCTGATTCGAATCACGTGAAGCCCTATTGGCCGAGGGAGGTGACCACCGCCAGTGATAGTGAGGACCCTGGAGCTCCTGACAGGCTGAGAGTAGAGACTAAAGTAAATGTGGAGCTCCATTCAGAAAACAAACTGAACCACACTGGAGACCGAGAGACGCCTCAGCCCAAAGAGACCCCTGTTAAAGACACTACTGCGCCATCTACTCTACCAAACAGTAACCACCAGCCAGAGCAGAGGAAAGGTGAGCAAAGAAGAGACTAATGTTGTTGTGACTTGATATCTCAGAAGGGATTAATCATCAGGTATTGACCCCAATGGAAGATTTACTGAAGGTTAGAGTTTATATCTGGTCAGATTTAGAGGTACCTAAAGGAGAATTAGGAAAGTAAGGAAAATAGCAAGCAATGTTGGTATAAAAGCCTACATTACTTTAATAGAAGCATTTTTCACAATTTCTCCCTATGAGTTTTGTTAGTAGTATCTCCAAGGAGCTTGCTTAGTGGGACGGCTGAGAGACCTTTACCAAAACAAAAACAAAAATAACAATGTATTTATTGTAGGTATCCTGAAGAACAAGATCAGCTACCCCCCTCCTCTGACCGACAAAAACATGAAGAACCGTCTTAGAGAGAAGCTGAGTGACTACAACACCTCACCCACCATCACCTCACCTCCTCCCATCAACAACAACAGCACCTCTCCCCCTCCAGGCTCTGTCAACATCCTCACCCCTTCCTCCAGGACTCCCTCCGACAGCGGGCGACCCGGTAATCATGACAACAGCACCGGCAACCACGACAATAGCACCGGCAACCACGGCAATAGCACCGGCAACCACGGCAACAGCACCGGCAACCACGGCAACAGCACTGGCAACCACGGCAACAGCACCAAAATCAAGCCACCAATTGCCCCGCGGCCCCAGATCACTGTCGGGCACCCACCACCAGCCATTTACAGGGAGACTAATGGAGGGGTGGCCATGCACTTGAAGTCCACAACGGTCAATGGAGGCAACGAGTCTGATTCAGAGTAAGTAGTGATCTAAAAAGTGTGGTTGAAGTAACGTGCACTGGTTGACTGTAAGGCTGTTTTCACACCTGAACGTCCGCACCAAGGTCCGCACGTAGAACTTGATATTAGAAAGTATTCCATTGTCTTTATCTGGTTCACAAACTTTTGCTTTCACACCACCATTTTAAAGTTTGAACTATCGGTGCTCACTGCCGTCATTATGACAACGGGAGCATGTCTCAGGAAGATGTTTTGTTTTGGTGTTTCATGTGGAGAAATGCCTTGACTTTAGCTGCTTGTTTTAGTAGAGATGGTAGTAATGATATAAAGTTAATACAGAGATGATCAGGCTCTGTTTAGGAGCTGTTTATTTCACTATATTATCACGTATTGGAAACTATCGCCTACACAGGAGCCTGCTGCTGTAGTGGAGGATAAAGCCTCAAACACAAGAGTCTGATGTATTTAACCCTCTGAGATCTGATTCACTCGATTCTCTCGATTTACGTTGCATCTGTAGTCGTCTGTCACTTCCTGGATTTTGTACAAACATTTTGTTCAAATTATCGTTTTCACACTAGTGCGAACCAGACCTTGGTGCGGACCAAATGCAAAATGAGCATGAAAATACCCATAGTGTGTGTACTGTTTGTGTTTGTGTGACCTTGCTTCATAGACAACAGAAGAATAGTGGACTAATAGAATGCTTTGGAGAGAAATCAAAAGCAATTTGAGCATTTTCAAATTCATACAAATAATATAAAAAATGACTGTTAAAATCCACAAATCTACACAGCAATGCACATTTGTAAAAAAATCTTTGCAAATCGATTCCCATCCACAAACTAGTCACACCTCAAATTCAAATTGATATGAAATTATTGAAAATGATAAACGTTCTAGCCACAGTTAGTACATTATATCACATAAGGTGTTGTTTAGGTTTAGGTAGAAGCATGCTGACTGAAAACAGATCTACAATAAATGCTGCTCAAACTAAATAATCTGTGGTTTCATATAGCCGTTTTAATTTTATATATGAGTTTCTCATTTGATGCTCCACTATTCCTCTCCTTGTCTATGTCCTCCTCACACACACTGCATGTTAACCCCTTGTGTTTGTTCTCACTTGTGCATGTCTTCCTGCACCTAACTTCCTGCTCACCTGCACTGCCCCACCCTTCCTCACCTCACCTCACCCCACCCGAATGACATCATAACAGTGGCAGTAACGAGACTTCGATCTGACCAATAGGAAAACCCAGACCAGCCTGCCCTTGTGAGAGGATGGGACCTCGCTGGAAGACAAAAGACTAGAAAAATCAGGAGCGGAGATGCTGAAGATTGGGTCAAAATAAGAAATGGCCTTACCCAGCCAATGCTCCTATGAGGAAAACAGTATTAATTGACTATTATGAGCATGGATCAAGAAAATACGTGAAAGTTATAAAGGGAATCGCTGTATCGGACTGCACTACGGTAAGGAACGTGCCAAAACCACTACAAGAAGAAACAGACAATGTAAACAGGAAGCATCGCCGATGCGCTGTGGTGGCCCAAAATGGACCCCACAGTGGTATTTTCTGATGAAGAAAATTTGCTCTGGTACAATAAGATTTCAAAGACTACAAGTCGCTAAACGCCTCGGGAGGTGTGTGCACTACCTGGACATTAAACTGCGCATGTGTCTCTGGAAATAGTCACAAAAAAGTGCTCCTGCTCTTCTATGGACTTCTATGGAGAGAGTGTATGGAGAGAGTGTATGTAGAGTGTAATTACCTGTAGATATGGTTAAACCTGAAGAAGATTTATTTTGTTATTGAACTGAGTTAGAAGTGACTGGTGGCTACGTCGGCACCAATGCATTTTCATTTTGACTCAAACCAATCTGGAAAACCAAGTGAAAAACCTTCAATCATACAACATTATAGGAGTCAACTACGCAGGGAAATTCAAGTTTATCTCAAAGGATTTGCAAAATGTTCAGTTCAGATCAAAATGATTAAAACATGCTTTCTTTGATATAATTACATTTTAGATATGGTAAGATTGATGCTGCCATACAAACCTCCTGCACACAAAAAAAGTAATAAACAAAGCACTTCCAATTTAACTTGAACTGGATGACGTGTGAACAATGTTTTGGAGTGTCATATCTGCTAAATGTGAAGCGATGCGGAGGGAAAATAATCATGAATGTTTAAAAATAGTGTGGCTGCTATGTGTTTTAAATTGAAAAAGCATTGGTGTTGACCAGGCCTGCATTATGTTAGTATCAATAACACTGTTCACTGGGTCAGTTTTTCAAATGTGTGCCTTCATCTCAAACAGAGGCCTTTCACCTGCACACACACACACACACACACACACACACACACACACACACACACACACACACACACTGTATTACAAACTATAGTGGACTTTTAGGACCTGAAATCAAATATGACCAGTTACTCCATAAGCACATGTATTTGAATGGGTGTCTATGAATGTAATGCACACATGGGCCTAAATGAACACTAATATTGTACAGTAAAGAGGATTGGAGCACTATGAACCTGAAGCCTTTCTTTTCCAGTGGGGGGGGGGGGGGGGGGGGGGGGGGGGGGGGGGGGGGGGGGGGGGGGG
>JAVQKC010046058.1:0-18916 GCA_036025475.1 Philypnodon macrostomus
AGTTCAACCAATTTGAGAATAAAGAGACTCTGAATCATTTCTACTGCGCATTCTTACCGATGCCCCCGGGTGACCGCAACTATAGTAGAACCAGAATATTCGCTCTCCCCATTACAAATATCCTGGGGACACTAGGGTCTTAAATCATGAACTCATCCAGGTAGTATGAATATTTGTACGTTTACTACAAAATCTCAAAATCAGCACAGCATTTTATAGTATTTATTTTTTGCTAGTACCATTTTTAACTGCAGCATGCTCTGTCCATAACCACAAAACCTCTGTATTTCATTTGTTCCTTTACTGACTCCTTGTGGCTGGAGTTAATCTTCTGGCCTATCTCACAATGTTACAATTTAAAACAAGCAAACACAATTCTGGATCAGGATCTGTTCTGGTCCACTCCCCGATTTCTTCATCGAACCATAAAACTCAGTTCACATTTTAACAGTTTTCCCCTTAGAGATGAAAAAAATTGAACTGAACAGATTATAAACTGAACCAACAAAAACTCACCTGTGCTTGTTCTAGGTAATGATACTCAAGGTTTTTGGCTTGAAGTTTTTACCTGTGGGAACTTTGTTGGCACTTCTGCCCTTTTCACTTTTTAATCATACGTCTCCCGCTTGTAGTGAAGAATCTATTATTATATCTACATTATCATTGCTGAGAAAATATTTAACAGCTCGAGTTATTAGAGCTCCATTCACAGGATCATTTATCATCATTAGCCTCTCAGCACCGATAACACACACTCGTTACTGAATGTATTTCTTCCATATTGTGCATCTTTCCCATGGAACGCTGTAAATTAATATGGTAATAAACTGCAGTATGTTGATAAAGATAGGCAGCCAATTACACCCTCAATGACATTAGCATTCCGCCATCATTTTGACAGTTCTGACTTGAAATACTTTTAATGGCTTTGGTACTTACTTCTTCAACAACTTTTGTTTTCACTTCGAGCAAAGGCACGTTGGTTTTTGTGTAAATTGATTTTTACATAAATATATAATTATGGCACATTGAGCATATACAATATGTAGATGTTATGTTTGTGTGCTGCAGCTGTTTCCCTGTTGGCTTTCCTGTCTCCCCATATGCCATTGTTATATCTTACTCAATTGATTTTATTTTTTTATATCATTTGAGAAATCAGTGTATTACCAGATTGTGATGATTGAGATTTTCAAATGTTAAAATTAGAATTATTGTTTTGCTTTGTGTTATTTTCTTACCTTTTTCCTTTTTTATTAGTATAATTGTAATTATCTCTAAATCGGTGGTTATTAGCAGCCAACAACCCACATCAATTTAAAATGTTTACGTTAATGTAGCATATTTCTGAACCTAGGAAAACCAGAAAGAAGAATCTACTGTATTAGTTGGTCATATAGATGTGTATAATGTAACAAAAGAGCTTGTAAGATTGGCCAAATTACAGTATTGTACTTTGCATTTCATATGTTTTCCTTAGATTGGCTGTGTCATAAGAGCTAGAATTTTCCAGCTCCGACTTTTGGCTAAAGTTAAACCCTGTGTGGTATAAAGCCCCACATAGAGCTTCCTCACCTGCTTAGGTTCGTGAGCTGATGCAGAGTGTTGGAGAATCATTCAATCAAGACGCTCTGGTAGAATAATATCGTTTATTATCAAACAGCGTAAAACCCAATTACGGATATAGTCCGGTTGTCGCCAATGATAGAGAACACACAGATGGAGGAATGCACAGTCCTCTTTTACAATCTATAGGACAACCCACTAGGATGATCAACTCCAGATGTTTCAGGAATGTACAGACTAGGGTGGGGGTTTAGACACCACACCTGTAAGTCAAAAGGACCTTGAGAAGGCAATGCAGGCTTTTATCAGCTCCCGTATCAATTATTGCAATGCTTTATGTTGGAATTAAACAGAGCTCTCTCAGTCGGCTCCAGGACTCTGCTGCTGGCCTGTTGACTAACACTAGAAGACACAGTCACATCACTGCTGTACTTTTAGAGTTGATTTAAAACTTTTAATGTTTGTTTTTAAAGTTGTTAATGGCAGTCTTATTTAAGTGACCTTTTAAAAGCACATAAGCTCTTCGGTCTGCTGACCAACATCTTATTGAGGTCCCATGGTCAAAGCCAAACAGTGGGGTGATTGTTCATTTGCTGTAGCTTGTCCAAAGCTCTTGAATTGCGATCCATTAATGATTTGCCAGTGTTTAAAACTTATCTTGTTTAGAACTGCACTGTGACATGTTTTTACTATTATCATATGGTTTTAGTAATGTTAAAACCTTTATATGTTTTTATTTGTCTATATCCTTGATTCAAAGATTCAAAGTGTTTATTGTCATATGAACAGTAGGAAACATGTTTCCCTGCACAATGAAATTCTTACTTTGCTGCCCGGACTGATGCCAACAATAAAATATTAGAAAATAAAGATCAGCATGCATAAGTGAGAATATATTTATATAAAAAAGTGAAATGTTAAAGACTATGTACATATATGTGCTACATTCGCTGTTATGTCAGCAGTAAACAGTGGTTGTGAAGGTGCAAGTAAATCCCTATAACCAGGCAAGTACAGTTACATGTGCATGTGATGATAGTGATGTAAACATTCAATCAGTTACATGCAACTGTATGTAAGCACCTATGGAAATCACTTTAGTACGGTTGTGACTGTTGTAAAGTGTTGTACAAATAAAAGTTGATTGATTGATTCCCCACTCGCCTTATAGTTTTTCCTCTTCTATAGATAAATGCATTTTTCATGTGATGCAACTTGACAGTACGAAATGGAATTCGTTTTAATATAGAAATAGAGCACAAAAGACGCACACACACTTTTTCACAAATGTTATAAAAAGTTCTTTGTCATGATAAACAACATTATTGTCCGTCTTTTGAGTTGTGTATTTATTATATAGCATATAGCTCTGCACATGTGGAAACGTCACAAAAGATTGCCAAACGTGATTGATAACATGTACTCTTCCATTTTCCTATTTGAGCTCCCTTCAGATTGTGTTATGGTGTGTGTGTATTCACATGTGTGGATTGTGGTCAGTCTCTTCTCTTTGTTTGTGACTACGGGCTTGACTGAAGTAAACACACTATTAACGCACTTCCTATTTTTGTTTCCCCTGTGTCTCTCTTCAGTCCGGCTCACAGCCAGCTATAAACCAGGATGTGCCTGATGCTGAAATGTCTTCACTAGTGAAACAGAGAAATCAGAGTTGGGTATTTTTATGATTACACCAGCCGCTGTGGCACCACTAATAAGATAGTCATTTTATTTCTAGTCTGTTAATAGTTGCATTAGGTTGTAGCTATGAGATATGTTAGATGAGGTAGATTATAATTTGTCATCTTTAATTAGAAACAAAATGTTCTCATGTTAGCAATGACCAGTAATAAACCAAAAAAACCTCTTTTTTCAGGATCTCATTTAGATGTACAGTATATTTAATGGCCCCTCAATAGAGCATTTACCCCTAGATCCCAGGTTTGTATCCATTGCAAGATAGCACCAGAACATTGGCTTGAAAGGAAGCTCTCCAGGTGCTTTTAATTATTTAAACAAAAAGTGTGTACACTGATTGTACTGCAACTTTTGTGTTTTGGAAGTCCCACGAAAAGTCCCAAAAGCAGCATTTTAAACTCCTGTTTCCATAAAGTGGAAAGTATAATGACCATTCTTCATTTTGTAGCAGCAGTAATCTACTGCCTCACAAGAGAACCTGGAGGAGGCGCAAGTTACACATTTTAATTCGTTTTGTACAGCTCTGAAAAAACTTTTTGGGTAAAGTCCTACAGTACAGTATATAATGCTGCTACAGATATGAATCCACATAGCTGTACATTGTGATAGATGTGAGCATATAAATGTGAGGATAATCAGTAGATTGCTCTGCGGGTTGATTTCGAGTCTATTTTTGGACGGCGGTATACAATAAAATATGAATATGAATTTTATTGCTCAAGAAAAGTCTACTGAGAAAAATGGAGAAAAAACACACACACAATTTATTTCAATATGTATGTGTGTATTGACAGGGATACTGATCTAAAAAGACATAAGGAATGAGATGATGATGAATTTTATTCTGCCCACTGACATGCACAAATAAACAGTGATGCTTATTGTCATTACTGCAATCCAGTTTTATTCCATCTTTGGACTAGCCATCACCTTGCAAAACGTCTCTCCAATTAATTCAATTTTATTAAGCTTGAATTAAACAATATGTTTTCAATTAAATGTAGACTGAACTATTCAGATTTGTGCTGGATACCTGCCGACATGGACAGTCAGTTGCAGTGAACACATTAACCATGTATATAAAGGCAGTGTCCTTGACTGAAGTGAAAATGAAATATTGGACAGAGAAAAGGATTGTCAGTGTAACAGAAAGAACTCCTTGACCTCCACAGAATAGTCTCAATCAGGGCTTTGTGGAGAGTGCTGCTGTTCCAGACACATGCTTTTCTCTGACCTCAACACTATGACCTGCACCGGACCACAGCTCCCCGCAAACAGGTTGGAAATAGAAAGACTCTGGTTTTTAGGAGGTGCAGCTTCTTTGTTGAGTGAGAAAAAGAAAATATTTATTCACACTCACCACTCACTTTATTAGGTACACCGTTTCAGTCACACTCGTTAAATCATCAAGTCTACTGCTACTAATCATGTAGCAGAAAGTCAATGCATTTAGTTCTGTTAGACATGTTAAAAACAAACCCACTTAGGTTTGAACTGAACATTCAGAATGAGAATTTAAGTGATATTAAGTAAACTTAATTTTCCACCACAAAACCATTTCTTTAAATAGTCCCTAAAAAGAGAGAATATCTAGTGAGAAGAGGTTCTGTGTTGAACATCAAAAGTTGAAGCTTTTGAGCAACTGGAGGGTCGCTAATTCAAATCCTGCCCGAGTGCATACTGTCATTGTGTCCAAGACACCATGTATGAATGTTATAGAGTGACTGTGTGATTGTGGTTGTCAGGAAGGACCATAGATGCAGAATGCCAACGCTCCACGCTCCCACCACAGAGTGTGACTAAGGAGTGATTGAATAATGTATAAAATTGTAAAGTGTCTTTGAGTGTCTAGAAAAGCTAAGACTAATTCAATAATTATTATTGTTACAACCAAGATCTGCAGATCTCTAAGAAAGATATCTAAATCAACCTAAGAGCAGATGGGCTCAACCATATACCAGTATAGCACTCTGCTTTTCAGTGATACACATCGATCTGGTACTGCTCCCGTACAAAACATCAGAAAAGAAGGACTCTGACTAATATGACGTAGCCAAACAAAGAACTGCTGGATTAGTAATTTAAATAAATTATCGCTGTGTGATTTAGATTTTTTGTAAAACTATTGCAGCATATCTTATGTTTTTCATCGTCTCCGTGTTGCTAATAAGTTTTCTAAAAGCCTGCCCACTCATGGCAATACTGCCACATGATTGGTTCGCGCTATCAGTGGTGACATTTGAACGGATCAGCAGGAGCAGTACAAGATAGATTTTCATGAGCTTAAAAAAAACTGCAAATATGGCCAGAATCCAGCTTGCAGCTTATAGTTACCACTATACTTAAATAATTTAATTATTGTCTTAATTTCTAATATATTTGTTTCCCTGATAATATTACTAGTAAAACCATTTAATCTAACAGAGCTGCAGAGTACAAAGTGTGTGCTGAGGATGTGGCAGGTGGCCCTCTGTTCCAGCTCCTCAGATAAGTGAATCCAGCAGCTGGTGTTTGCTGAATAGTAATTTTGGCCTCTTGTGTATCTGTCTTAGAAAACGTGTCATTCTCTGAAGTTCAATTTATTACCCATAAAATCTAACCGTGATTCTGCTAAATAGTAATTTGTTCTGATAAGCGCAAACAATGGAGGGGAAGAGAAATGCTGTGAGATTCAATTACTGTACATCAGTGTTTTGATTAGCATTTGTGTCAGCTCTGTAATTACACTCATGATTACAGCCGAGATGACGCTACTGTTAGCATTACTCTGCTTGTTAGACATACCTCATCTATCAGTACGGGCGCATGACACACTCTCTCCAATATAAAACTGTGATAAAGATAGCACAGAACTCCACCAAGGTATTGCATCTATGTCTATGTCTATGTCCACAGTTACCTGAAAAACCAATGGGGTGTGGCAGCAATACCATGTCTATAGTATGTCCTCTCTGACTAACACCAAACACTCCACAACAATCTCACTGGCTGAATCATAAATCCAGGCAAAGCAGTGAATTGTTTTGCTCAAGGACACAACAGCAGCATGGGCTGGAGCACGAATTAAACTGCCAACATTCAGATTAGTGGTTCAGTTGGTCAATGCTTAATCCATTTAGACTAAAAAGCCCAATGTCTCCCTGAAAATGTAGTTAAAATCACTGCTTGGCTTTACCTTGCTAACTCACAACACTTACTAACTACTATTAACAACCAACAAACTACCACTGGCATATGTGCATCAGTACGACCTCACTTGGTTAAAGGTGTAGTTTGTAAGTTTTCTAAAACAAGAATCTTTTCTGTGATTTTAGGGAACATATGGACTACACTTTGAATGTGTCCCATAAGATGTGTGTCCCAGAATGCCCCAAAGTGACGGGCAGAGCAGCTGAGAGGTGTCATCGCCGATGACTGTGAACAATATTATAGGGCGGTGTAGGGTCAGTGTTTTTCCCCATGAACTTGTTTCCTTTCACAAATATGTCATTGAAAGTTTAGCAGTTTAAAATGTGGCAGCATGACTTTCCATCTTAATTTCACATTGTCGTTCAGTGAAGGCTTCTTAAATGGGCCAGAGTCTTGAGGATTTTCCTTTGACACAAATACATCTGACAGCACCCGACTTCAACAGTGTGACACCGTACAAGGGTCGCAGCTCACACTGTTCCTGATCCGTGACATTTATAAAGGTCATCACAGAGTGATAAGTGCAGGTGTGGCACTGGAGCCATCTCCTTAGTTACTACAACAGTAGCTTTAGCATCATCAGAGACCAATTATGTCAAATAGGATTTAAATTATACTATAGATATATATTATTCATTTATTTTATGTTGTAATTGTAAAGCCCAGTGGCAGTGAACTTCTGACTCTCACCAAGGAGGTTGTGGGTTTCATACTCAGGCCGGCCAATGCACATATCAGTAAGTGGAGTGTGCATGTTCTTCTTGTGTTACCATGGGTTCTCACCTGCTCCTCCCATCATGAAAATACATAAGGATATTTGATTACTCCAGCCCCTAGTCAATGAATGAATGTGAAAATGTTTGGCAGTGTTTTTGTCTGTGTCCTGCGACTAACTGGACATTTTCCAATTACACCAAATTACCTTCTAGAAGAAAGGCTTAAGATATTACTATTAAACAATTAACATTGTGTCTGAAACAATGTGCTCATAAGAGAGTGATGTGTAAAGCACAGTTAAAGTGTACTGTATTTGTACTGTGCTTGGTACGATAGTGAGTTTTAGACAAATTGAGTGATTTTAATATGACTAATAATGTCCCAGGTAGTGTTTGAGTGAGCATAAGTGGATAAGTGTGTAGGTCTGAGTGTCTTCTCCAATTTTAACAAAGTCACTTCATGTCCTTTCCAAACTGCTGGTAATGGGCCACATTTAGACTTCCAGGGAAATGTTAAAAGCAAAAGTGAATCAGCCTCACATTAATGCAAATGTCTCACTCAAATACATCTTTTACTTAGCAAAGTACATTTGTCCATTGTCACTAGTTAACTGAGAAGTGATGTCACCAGTTTACTTTTTGTATTTATTTTTTAACAAAGCACTGCAGTGTGTGAAGTGGTCTTGGTGATGGCCCGTCAGAGTGGAGATAATCCAGGAGGGATGAGTGGGCTCTTTCCCCACGAGGCCTCATTAGGATTCTTGCTGGGATTTGTTGTTGTGACATTTGGGAAAAAGGTTGTAGTGTTACACTGTAAAGGTTGGTGATTTTATAATCCTTTAGTTACAACATGGTACTTGAACACAGTTACTTCAGTCTTATTCTCATAATGATTATAATCCTGCCCAAAGGGCTCACGAACCAGTTTACTCTTTGTCCTGGTGCCAAAAATGCAGAGAATTGCATCAGGAAGAGCATCTGACATAAAATATTGCACTTACGCCCCCGTTGAGCTGACAATACGCAACGAGCTGCTGCTGCACTCATTTCAATAGGATAAATCTGGCTCACTAATGAACACCACTGATGAACCCAAATGACCTGGATTTAATGTGTTAAAATTGTTGAGTTGTGGTGAGGTCTGGGGCCAGTTTAGTGTAGTGTGCAGTAGTGGCACAATCACCCTATTTACAATATTTATGGCTAATTAGAGCTAGACTTCCTGAAACTTTCTTCCATCACGGTCACAAACCCACTTAAAACAGCAGAACTACCATTTACTAATATGCAAACCCACAAACACACAATTTGAAGCAGGTCGATCTAAGTCATAAGTGTCTATGTGTCTTTATAATATCTATAAAAATGACCTCCTCAAAGACACTAATGGCTAACTGACTGTGAGGAAATAAAATATACAACTTTCTGAGTATTTTCTCAGGACAAATGACATTAGACATAGCTGTGGCTTGTCCTTGCTTTATATGTACTCTAAATAAACAAACATTACCAAATATATTTAAGTCCAACACTGTTATTGTTGTGATTATATGGTTTACTTTGCCATTACACAATTTCCACACACCCACAAACTGAAATCTATTTATTATGCAAATGTACAGTCTTTGTACTTTAATTACATTTCTGATGCACAAAACAGAGAGTTTTATCCTCCCAATGTCTGGAAAACCATTTAGTAAAATTAACATTTTGACTACATTCTGTCCAAACTCCCACATATTCATTCAGTGACACCAACAGCATTGTCCTATACAACCACAGTAAAGAAAGATGTAGTCAATAAAAGCTTTATAAACAAGAGACTTTTTCTTTATGCATTCACTCCATGTTTTGTTTGGGACCGTTTGCTTTTTAATCATCTGCATTGAGGATTTACTGAAACAATATTTTGCTGCTGTGCAAAATTCAGTAATCCTCTGAGTTAACTTTTCTTATACTGAAAAGAAAAACTGATTTGTTGCACAGATCTGCTGATGTAGGTGCAAATGAATTTGGCTGGCTGTGTCCTTATCTTAAATACAATGAGAAGTAATAGAATGAAAACCAGCAGCGGCTTCTTTGGGCATTTCTTTATATGGAAATCAAGGGGTGAATCAGGTTTTTACAAAGGCTAAGCTAGAAGTAAACCAAGGCTAAACTAGGAGTAAATTAGGTGCAGAGTTAAAGAAAGACGACAACACAGATCTGAGCTGAAGCTAAATCAAAACCAGAATAGAACTAAATCAAGTCAAAACAAACAATTATTTATGTTTACAGAGCACACATCGACCAATTGTCCTTGAGGCTTGTTTATGTTACTCAGAGCCAAACTGGTATGGCTGCTTTATATAGTTGGTTTAAAGCAGAAGTATGGAGATTTTCTGGATGAAATCAATGTGTGGATGGCCATTCATTGTTTGCATTTTAATGACAAAAAGACAGAGGTTGTTTTGTTTGCTGAGGAGAACGTAAAGCCCACAGTCACTAACCTGGGTGTGAAGTTTGACAGTGCTAAAAGCTTTTATATCTGCACAATTTTGAAATGCATTTAGACTATTGCAACACACTTTATGCTGGGCTTAGCCAGACTTGTGTAAATGTTGATTTAACAAAAAATATATTTTGACATTTTTGTCGTACCAGACAGCAAGGTGTATATCGGTGAATCAACCCTTAAGGGTTAATGAATAAAAATGATCCTGCTCCAGTCCTATAGACCATTTTTAACTAACTGTTGGCCAATAGCACTGGAAACTCAATGCTATTGACTGACTGAGCTGTCAATCAAATGCCGCAACACGGATTTGTCAGTTGGCTGCTTATGTGAAGCTAAGCAGGTAAACAAAGCACACTAGTGACATGGAGTTTATCTAGGACCTGCTTTTGATTGGAGGGATCTTTCTGTTCTAAAGGGATTCAAACCCAAATCATGGACATGTAAGATGTCTGATTTCAGTACAACATGAGAAAAATACAGTAGCCTGTATATATTAGCAGAAAATATATCGACTGGCGTTAGCACGGCTATTTGACATGCTATAAACATAATTTTAGTTACTATTATATCCATCTTATAACTTTGACTAACTTTGAGTAAATAACGAGGCGTGACTTCAGGCGTACATTGTGGAAGCGAGGGGAGGATACCTCTCTCTCACAACTAGGGCAAATGTTATGTTAGTCATAGTGGGTTTGACGAGGCTGCATGAGCAATAGGGACAGAAGTCTTAATGAGTAAATGATGGAGTGATGAGTCAGTCTAAAGCACCGGCATCTATCTCCCTCTGCTGAACCATCCTCTGTTTCCCTGGGACAGAGATTAGAGAGGCTGGCTCTGATTGGCTTAACTCACGTCACATCGATTCAGCCGCACAAACACTTGGATGTACCTCTGCACTTGTAATACACATCAGGGATCGGATATTAACACACTACGTACCTGTTTACTGTGGTAACTCTGTTCATTAGTGACTATACAGCTTATCAGTGATTAGGTAAATATGTATTTCTAGATTCAATCATGGCTGCACTGCGTAGTAATTGGGAAGAAAATGTTAAAGTCATGGGAGAAGGTAGGTCAAAATATAAGCTGCTGAATGTAAGGATTGACTTTAAAGTAAATAATAAATAGAACTGCTCTGGAACTGGTCAGCCTTATACAGTTAATGCACTAGTCTAGTCAGAATGCTAAATAAAAACCCATGGTTGTCATGGTTGTTAATCTCAACCAGGGGGCTAGAGAAAGCTAAAGTTACTAGGTGTTGCTTTAAGACATCTGTATTATGTTGTGAAAGCATAACTTTATTTAGCATTTTCTTGAAAAATGATTAATTCATTAACTCTCTAGGCCTATACTGACTATCTCTGAAATCCAAAATTGACTGATGCCCTGCCTTCCCTGTGCCCCATCTAATATTTAGTGCACTTTGGTAACTTTGACATGCTGCTTGTCATTCCTGAAGCCAGAGAAATAATAACAAACATGTGAATGAGATGGAATCTACACATTTGTCCACGTTTTCACATCATTCCCCCAAATAAAAATGTGTGTCGCCTTATGGATGCAACATGATTCCAACTTCAAGCATATGATGATCACATGGGGGGCGCATATTAAGTACAAGATCCACCTAATAAAGTGGTCGTAGAGATCATATTTTCATCAATCAATCAGGTGAATACTCAAGAGGAACATTATCAGTTAGATTTGTACACGATCACATTTATAGAGTTTAGTTGAGAGCAGTGAATGTATGAGAATGGCCTCCTGTGAAAGATGTTCTACTTGATACCAACTACTGTGATGCAAATTCTGTAAAGTCCAAAGCCTCAATCTGAAATCCTTTGACTTTGGTGATGTCTGTTGCTAGTGTTGCTTTTTCCTCATGATGTTTCACATACTGTATAGCTGCTGCATCTTTGAAGTCTTCATATTTCCCCTACAACTGTCCTATACTCAAAGAAGACCACCACTGTTCAGTCCAGGCTAGTGCATTCTTGCTGGGAGCTGTGCTGTACTTTGAAGGCCAACAAAGTAACCCAGTTGCAGTAGTATTATTATTATTCAGCTTGTATATGTTTTATTTATAATTCAAATTCTTGACATAGTTTGTGAATAGCATTAATTCATTCATTCATGTTGCAATTACCATCACCAATATCACATACGGTTTTATAGTCCTGAAATAGGCTTGTTTGGTGTATAGAAAAAAGGCTATCATGAGATACAGGCCACATGTTTAATCTAATTAAAAAAATATTTTTGCAAATCTAATCACAATATTTGTCATAAAAATCACAATGAATTATACCTTACATGGATAATGACAAATAAATGCACTTGGATCCTGCCATACTCGAAGTCACTGAAATCCCATTTTCTTCCCATACTTCTTTTTACTTCACCAGTCATCTTCCCAAAATATATTGATTTGCCGCCATAATTAGCAATTTGTGAAAAGTGTCCAGCAAGTTAAGGTTGTTCGAATCCAGATTCCCTGTTCTCCATCTGGATATCCTGTCTCCACTGCCCTGTCTATAAAAACATAAAAAAACGAAACGAAATGTTAAGCCTGATGTAAAAAATTGAAATCAAGTTGAGCTCGAGGGGAATGTGAAGTAACAAGGTGAGTGAAACATAATAATGACATTCCCATTTCTCAGATGTTGCTTTTTCATTATAACTGAACACACAGTAGAAAACCCTTGTGTGTCTCCTGCTTGTGAGAGAAGAACGATGAAGCTGAGAGATGTGTGAACATGTTGTGAGTGTCTGTCACGCACCATTGCACAGCACAATCAGACGTCTGTTCCATTAATTTCTCCCTTCAGTTCTGTATTCACAACAACAAGTGTGGCAGGCCTGATATACATCACACATGTCATTATCAGTGACATTACCTTATTTCCACTCACTGCTCCTTCGAGTTTCTTTGTGTTGTGAGCTGTGGGTTTTGCAGGCTCATTGAGATGCACAGCCAGGTTGAGAAGGCACTGACCACTTATTAACTTCTCATTTCAGTTGTTTCCAGAGTTAAAAAGTCATCTTAAACAATTACAGGTAGAAGAAAGACATTGAGCTGAAGCATGCTGTTTTAAAAATGTATATAATAATGTATATAATAATACATACATAAATAAATAAAAACTAGTAAAAGGCTATACCAGTATACATGATTTGAGGGTCCAAACTAGTAGACTAGTAGAGATTTAATTGTTAAAAAATAGTAGTAAAATATAATCTTAAACTAAATAAAGTCTTGATTGTTCATGCAGTTTTGATCATTATTCAGTTTTTTTTTTATATACAGTCTTTACCGACTACAGAAAAGCCTCTGACACTGTAAGCCATGCCAAACTGTTCAAAATACAACACCTGGTGGCACGAATATAGGCATTATACCATAAACAGAACGCTGCTTTGTGATGGAATGGAAAACACTCAGAACCCTGTACCATCAAGTGAGGAGTAAGACAAGGATGTATCGTGTCTCCAAGCCTCTTCAGCGTGTACCTGAAGGATGGATGAGGGAGGCGGAAGGATAAAGGGATTGTCATTGGGGCAGAAAAGTATTCAATCTGAGATACACAGATGACACTGCACTGTGACCAGGGATTATGTAACTGAGAATTCTTCGCCATTGACCGGTTATTTTGAAGGCTGTCTGTCATTGTGACCGATTCAAATGAAGCAGTGATTTTACATCGTAAATCTCCTGTAGCTGTGCATAGCTTTCTATAGCTAACTGCTAACAACAACTTTCTGAACAACCTCAAAGCAAAAAGGCATAAATATGTGTTCATCCGTTCTCGTGTAGTCCCTCTGCATGGGCGTGGATGATGTGTGGGTGGCGCCTCGGCTCCATGTGTCTCTCTGTGCGCTCCGCTGTCACTGATACCGCTATTTTCAACGGCTGGCGAGCAGAATTCTGACAGAATATAGAACAGATAAAGTGACGGATAAATACAGGTCCAGACTGTCCATCAAAATGACGGACTGTAATTAACTCGTTAACATACAAAGAGATCGAAACAACTGTTAACAATGTTAGTGAAGCAGGCAAAGTTAGGAACCTAAAGCTGAATGCAGGAAAAACTAAACTCATGGAAGTTGGAATAGAGCAAGGAAGAAGAATGAGCATTGATGGGGAAGAAATTGAAAAGGTGAAACAGTTCAAATACTTGGGTTTCATAAAAACAGACAGAGGGGAGTGCTCGACAGCCAGGGCAAAAAGGCAACTTAACAAACATCTGGAGAGACAGACGAATACAGAAAAACATCAACCTGAAACTAATGAAGACACTTGGAGCATAGTCTGGAGCATAGTAACATATGGAGCAGAAGGATGGACACTGAAAAAAGGATTGATGCAGCAGAAGTGTGGTTTTACCGGTGGATGCTTCGCGTCAGTTGGAAGAAGAGAAGAACAAACCAAAGCACACTGGAAGAGCTTGGCACCACCCGGGAGCTGACAGCACAGATCATCCAAAGGAAAATTAATTACTTGGAGCACTCAATGAGGGACCAGGGATGCTAACTGGTGCAGCTTTGTATAATAGGAGGTATGCCAGGCAAGGGGGCAGAGGACATCCAAAACTCTAGTACTGTGATGACATCAAAATATGGACTGGTGCTACATTATTGAACAACGTGCACACGGCGAGAGACTGAATGGAAAGAAAGAGTGGAAGCGGCTGTATTGGCGTCAGAAGTGACTAACAACAATACAGTTTTACTCAAACAAAAGTCATTGCATCATGCATAAACACCACACTTCTGTCTATCTGTCGAACATTTTTGCAGATGCCAGTTCACAGAAATCCTGTGTGGATTACTGATTAATGGTCTGCTTTCAAGCATTAGTTTAATGGTGGCCCACCTGCCAGGCTGACTCCACTGTAAACTCCTGTGCCTCTGTAAACAGTGCTACCTTCACCGCTACATGGAGAAATTTAATTAGACTGGTTTACACAAGCTCTGATGTGTGACTGAAGTTACCTCAGATGAAATGTTGATTTTATAACATTTTGCATATTACAGACAAATAAAAAATGGTTATGGGTATTTCTTGAATAATTTGCTTTTGATTGTATTTCCTATAGTACTAAAGTGTGTATATGTGTTTTCAAAAAGTTTAGCAAATAGCCTTTGTCTGTTTCTGTCAACCCATTTTGTTCAGAGTTTCTGCTTAGCCATGCTTGACGTCCAGGTCATTGTGTTTCCCCCATAACCCTCTTTCAGAGGCATTCTGTGTCAGAGCGTTTGTAGACAGACAAAAAAGAGAATAAAGGAAAGAGCAGATTCGAGGACTTCATTTATGGACTCCCATGAGGTTTTTTCACAAATGCAAGACAAATTAGCCCACAGGTTTAAAAAATAAAATCATAATAATAAAAAAAATTATATAAAAGGGGATATTTTGCTTTGCACTGGGCTTGAAATGTGTGGTCAATGCTGCCATGCCTTTCTGAAAATATGAGTGAAGGGTGTTTCTTGCATTACAAAACTTCTAAAGGATACATCAGGATTTTTAGTAGACCTTTATTAAGATGTCATTGGTTACAGGAGCTATACCACCAAGCTTTAAGATACAATATGTTTTATGTCTTATTTTTCGTTACAGACAGTGTATTAAGCCACATTTTATTTGAAAAATAATTTTGAATGCTCTTGGACGTGGAGGTCATAGGCCTGAGGATGTAAACTAGAAATAACTTGCATTAAAACATGTATAATATGTATATTTATATGTAACTGCATTTGACTGAATGGTGTGGGATATTTTTGCACACTCCATTTCATTCGTGGTATGTTACCCATGATGACTAACATGGGTAAGGCATATTATATTGTGTGGTGTGTTCTTTTATTAAGCTGCTTCATTAGACTGGGTGGTCTGGGACAGTGATTGACAAAGAAAAGCTGGATGATATATTTGCCCCATGATCTCTATGGTCAGTCCTATTCACTGATTGCATTGTCAGTGCTATACTGGGAGAGCTAAAGGTTTTGAGCGTGAAGTTGTCTGTGGGCGGCATTTGTGCAACAGAGCAATGCTAATTACGAACATAATGGATCATCCGCTTCTTTTCACACACATTTAAACAGTGATGTGATGTGTTGCATTGAAAGATAACACCTCTGTAATACAACGGTTCTCACTTTACTTGTGTACTCAAAACAACTTTACTGATGACAACAGTTTTATGTGGGCTACATTGATTGGTAGATCCTTTACAGTCATATGTCATCTCTCACACCAACTCGCTTCACTATGCCTTCTGACTGGGATCCTAAGCTTAGAAATATACTAGTCAGAGTTTCTGGAAATATCACAGAAATTTCCCACCCCTTTGCAGCCCTAAGAGTAACTAAATATTGCAAATTGTGAGAACCATCTCCGAAACATCAAACATGAGCTGCCCCTCTTATGTAATTTCTATTCATTCATCCTAGTCACTTCCTAACGGGCACCTTAATCAGATATTGTGTGATTTCTAAGGGTTTTTATCTCGTTAACTAGCAATTAAGAGGCCTCGCCCCCAAACCTTGACAAACATGTAAAGGGTCTATTTGACTATTTTGATGTTCGTGAAGGGAATTTTTTGTCAAACTACATTCTTCTTTCAGTCTATAGGGGGCGCTATATAGGTAACAAGCACCATATTGGTAAGATGTGGTCAGGGCCGGGGGGTAATTTTCAGGTTCAAGCCTAATTGGGAAAAATATGTGCAAGTTAGTTATCCAGGTCAGTGTCTTCATGATATGTGTCTAGAAAATTTGAAAAAGATCTGTCAAAGACCTTTTGAGTTATTGTGTTCACAGTTTAGACCATTATTGAATTACTTAATTAATATTAATTGTAGAAGTACCAAAATCAATCCAGTTTGGTGTCTTTATGACATGTACCTGTGTGTAAAAGTTTAAACTGATCTGACAATTTGTTTTTAGTTATTGTGTATCCTACATGTAGGATCTGCGGACGCTTTTGCTTTTGCAGATATAATTAAGTACAACAGCTCTGTTTAAAGGGGTAATCTGTTCCTCCACACACGCCCCACTGTTGTTTTATTTAGAAATCGTTCTTTGTCCTTTTTGGCAGCCACTTTAATTACTTTGCTTTGCCACTGGTGTTTTGTTAGCCTGGTAGCATTGTTGTTGTGCTTGTACAGTAGTCTTTTGAGGGTGGGCCATTTATTAAACAGACAGGGCCTTAGTTACAAGGGCTTATCTGTAACTTAGTTGGCCTTGGTGTAGAGAGGACTTTGGTGTCTGTTCTTTATAGTACAATATAAAGTATTTCAACTTATTTGTTGGTACAGTGATTGCTCTGATTGTGTTTCAGTCAACTCTTGTACCGCACTCTTTCATGTACATATGTTCCCAATTATGTTTCTTATTGCAGTGATTGTACATATTCCAAAATGGCTCTTGTCACATTGTGTCTTTTCTTTGTGCTCTGAGACACTTTGATGCACATGCTGCATAATATAAAAACTAGACCCACACTGTGGTCCCCATACGTCTGCCACCACTGCTATGTCACCAACAGATACTTTAATCAGACATTGTGTGATTTCTAAGGGTTTTTACATTGTTAACAAAGAGGCCCTGCCCTAAAACCATGCTAAATATGGGAAGGGTCTATTTGACTGGTTGATTTATTTGGATGTTTGTGAAGAATGTTTTTGCCAAATTTGGTTAATTTTCGTTTTCTGTCTATAGGGGGCGCTATTGAGGTAACTGGCTTCATATTGATCAGATGTGTTAGGGGCTGGGGGGTTTCAGGTTTGAGACTAACCCGGTAAAGTATGTGCAAGTTAGAGGCTGTCAAATATACCTGACTTCCCAATTTCAATCCAATATGGCCGACTTGGGGCAGGGGGTGGGGCCATAATCACATTTTATGTTGGGTACACTGTGGAGAATCACTGTACCAAGTTTCATTGCTCTCTGCCAAAGTTAGTGTGTCCAGGGTCCCATAGGTGTCAAACGTTTGTTTCGCCAATATAATGATAGATTTCTCATTCAAAGGTAAATATAGATTTTTGAAACACTACTTCTCTACTGCATATCTTTTTTTTTAACTGTAAAAAATTACAGCTGGTAGCTCTCAATCTCTCTAATTGTATCAGGGAACTTTTGTACTTCATGTCTTGATTTAGTTAATTTTAGAGTTCTTGAATTTGATCTGTGGACCATTGATTTGTCTTGGTTTAGACACAGTTGTAATTCTGGTTTGCTGTTTATACATGGTTTAGTCCTGGTTTACTCTCTCCTTGGTTTAAACCAGTGTAAATTCTGATATAGGTTCATTTTTGGTCACTAAACTGATTATTGTCTGTCTGTAAATTTTGGCGTGAAAAGGTTAAAAAGGTTAATAAAGCAACACCAATGAAAAGCATCCTTAAGGCACACTACCCACTATAGAGGTGATTCTTTTATATGAAAACATTACTAGGCTAAAGGATGTGACATTTGGTTCCTTTCTACTGGCTTACATTATAATAACACAATAACACTCGCTTGACAATGCATTGCAATTTTGTGACTCACAGCTTTGTCTTAAAAAGCACCTGCTGTCTTCAATAGAATTATTCCTGCTCTGTTCATATGACTTACACTGGTTTTTGTTTTTATTTTTGTCCCTTTTTCAAACTCTGCAAATGATAGTTTAACGGGTGCATGTGAGTAATGGGAACCAGCACTGTGAGATTTGAATGCACCGTATCTTTTAATATTTTATTAAAAGGGTTTTCTTGTTTTCCCCCCAGTCTCTCAAGCGCTAATTATTCTCCAGTGAGTTGGGCTTTTCTTACATCAGCTTTGTTGACCCTCAGTAAACACTAGCAATTATATCATTTTTTCCAAGCATACACTATGATTTTCAAATGTATGTGTAAACAGCAGTAACACAGAAATACCAAAATGCAATAATTATTGCTGAGGACATCCTGTTATGGTTTCTTATTAGTTAGTCTGTAAGCAAGATAATTCAAATAATGGTCAGATGTTTTTGTCAATAATTGGCCAAAGAAATAATTTGAACAAATAATTAGCCCAATCTATACAATGATGAGATAGTATAATGACTTTTCTCCATGGAAAGAGCATTTATTTATTTGAACTAGAAAATCCCTGTTTTGGGGGACTAAAATACATATATATCTATTTTCAGTTTTATCTATGGGTATTCTGGTTTCCTCATGAATCCAATACATGATTAATATATATATATATATATATATAT
>JAVQKC010046078.1:0-30651 GCA_036025475.1 Philypnodon macrostomus
TTCCCCCCGTGGTGGATTACAGTGTGTTTTTTGTTGTGTCTTGATTAAAGACGATTATTCTGAAACTCTGTGTAGCGTGTGTTGCGATTGGGTCCTACGAGTACACCCCCCCGTGACAACTATACTCTATGTACTATGGGTAATTGCATTCAGTATAGTATATGTTGTAGGCTGATGCTATTAGATAAATGGCTTTCAAACTTCAAAACTATTTTTTATCAGTTCACAAAATCAGTCAGAAAATCGTGTCATGTGAATGCACCTTGCCTTCACAAGTCTTCTCATTTTCAGTTTTGTATAGCAGGTAGACCTTTCTTCCCATTTGATCAGCTGCCCACATCTTTCTGTCTCTTCTCGCTAATTCCACACAGACTTAGTGATGTTGATATCAGGTATGTTTAGCTAAACCAGGTAAAGTTACTAACCAGAAGTGAAGGCAATGGTTTTAGGTCAGAATGATAAGCTATTGTAAAAATTCTGAATGCAGGCAGTGATCCAAATTTACACCAAAAATGAATCATATCTTGCTCATCAGCATCAAAACATGTGAAATATCCACTAAAGTGAATGATTTTAAAAGCATTGCCACATTACAGCGTTTTTTACACTGCCATAAACAGGTGCACAGTACTGTATACAGACTGTTACATCAATGGCTAAAAAACTAGAATAAGTTCTGTACATTTTTCTTTCAAACCATCTACAGGATGAGCTAGGTCAAGGTAAATAATAAGTTAAAGTAGAAACTGCTTAAAAATGACAAAGTGTAAAGTGGGGTCAAGTTACAGTTCCACAATGACACCTGTCTCTCCAATTACCAAGTCTCACAATGTCTTCGGAGCTGCTGCTGTTTCTGTTGCTAAATTGGGCCCTTCCTGCTGAGACAAGCTGGCTTTCCAATGGCACCTACAGAAACGCCCCCAATACGAAATATAATGTCCGTTATAAAAAGTCACCATCTTCCTCCCTTTTGTGTTAAAATAAGGCGATGTAGTGTAATAAATGTATACAGCTATAGCACAATGATGGACAGTGATGGCAGAACTTATGCAGAGATTTACTTGACAGCTGACAGCCAAATGATAAAGTGGGCTAAGTATTTCTACCAATCATTTGTACCAGAAGCAAATGTATGCAGTGATTTTAAAATATGGAGTCGAAGAGGGAAGTGCACAGACAGCACACTTGATGTGAATTTTCGATGAATACATGTAGAGCATGTAAAGTGCACATGTAAGACAATTAAATATGTACACGTTTTCCTTTTGATTTGCAGAGATTGTCAATGCGTGTCCAAGTTCAGTCGGAGTTCATTTGGTTAGCGCATGTATTAGCTGTAATGTCACGTATGTATGGTCTCCACCACCCAATCCATTAATTCTTCAGCTAGGTCCTGGTGCAAGATCTGAAGAAAAGTCCCTGGGCGCTGCACTGTGTATTGGGAAGATGGGTCAAATACAGAGAACAATTACTCACATAGAGACTATAAAAAGTCTACCTTTATCAAAAATATGTTGTTTTATTTGTAATTAGATTTTCACATTATACACAGTGACAGGGCAATACATCTAGTTTCAAAAAATAACAATAAACGCTGCCAGGAAGATGCTCTGCTGCTGAGCAATTGAAAATGTGTTTTTGAAGCCTGTGAGATCGTTCTTTTGTTTCTACGGTTTTGCTGAAGTTAGATTTCATAAAAATCCCATCACATTTCAGTTTTTATCGGATTCTAGCTTTCTGTACTCCTACTGTTACACTTCTCCATACTTTCAACCAGGAATTCTAGAAAAAACACAGTGATTAAGTGTGTGGTAAAATGAGCAGTGAGCCACTTAGCAGACTGCCCCTTCTAAGAGCAGAGAAAATAATAAATATCCCCTATGGAGATGAGAGGAGCCGTAAGTTCATCAAACAGTATGGGAGCTCCTAATGGTCCTATTGAGTGTTCTGTAATGCACTAATCAGGAATGACCAAGTCTAGGCAAAAATACAGGTAATTGTTTCATTGAGTTAAATCGGGCGAAACAGGCGAACAGGCAAACCAAGTGTATTGCCCAAGGGAGGGGTGGGGATTGAACTGCCAACTTGGACATGGACAGCTTCCTCCGTTACAACTACTCTAACAACAAACATATTTCTCTTTGCTCACATGCTTAGTATATTTGTTTTTTAGCAATTCTATCTGTCTAAAGCACTACTACACTTCAAGAGTAATCCATCTCTTTGGCAGATGAGACAAATTAGTTGCTGATATAGTAGGACAGTATTTGTAGCATAGATGAAAAATGTCACTCAATTTGCAGCTTTCTCCAACCGATTGGGCTCTATTGGGCCATAAACTTAAAAAGTAAATCATTAATATCCTCATTTGAAGGAGAACAAATATAGAGGAATTTTGAGTTGGTTCCACTGTTCAGAAGCACCAATAAGTTCTAGTGTTTTCACAGTTCTGCATTTCAATAGAAAAATATATTGTTCACTATCTAGCCTACTATTGCAGCAAAGCCAACTCTGACTCTGGCATTATGACTTGGTAAGCGCCAGTAATGACAAAACGTTTTTTGAGATTTGGAAATATGATTTTACACTAAAAACACTTTACCAAGTGATTGCTAGGCTCTCTTATTTCCCAGATGGCACTAGAAAACCTCCTTGTAGATAGATGAGATGAAGTGGTATTTCTAGTCTGTCCCTAGTGTAGTGAACGTCTATGACACTCCAGCAGAAGCAGTCTTTTCTCATATCACTACCTTTTTTGACCTTGGTAGAAGTCATTTGCTCTCTCCACAGGTGACCCCTCTGACAGGTGAGTGTGTTACACATTGAATTAAGCATTTTAAAAGTTACTAGACAATTAGTGTTTTCTCTAACCAGAAATTAATTATATTTTTAGCATGTTATCATGTTAATACATATTTGTATTGTATTTGTATTTATTTATTTATTAATTTTATTGTATATAGCAAAACAAGGGTTTACTTTAACTAACTTCAAGAGAACATCTTAAGTTAAAATACACTATACATTAAAATTCTATAAAAAATGCATTTGTATAGCCCTATATAGGCAACATTTCCTCAGAGGGCTTTACAGAAGGAGAATATACTTCATAACTACATAAAATCCAACTGGCCAAAGTAGCTAGTGAGACAAGCCAGAATTAAAACCTATCAGTGTTTGGCTCATTGGCTAGTGTTAATGTCAAGCCCTTCTGTCTTTGAAATTATATCAAGCTGCCATGTCTTAATTTAAACCAGGTCTAAACTTGGACAAACTAGCTGCATCTCAGATCAGAACTAAACCAGGCTATAACCATGTCTAAACCATGAATAAAACAAGACTATACCTAAGACAGGTGTAAACTAGCTCTAAACCAGGTCTACAAAAAAGTCTATGTCAAGTTTTGTCAGTAGGCCCTTGGTCTAAACCCTACAGGCATCATTGTTGAAGGAAGCAGTTCAGGGTGTAGAACCAAATGCTGATGACCTGCTGTGCAGCAGAGAAGCTAAGAGCCTGCGGATTGATTTCAGCACTGCCCAAAGCACTTACTAAAACTCCCATCCAAACCACAAAAAACAAAACAAAAAAGGTTGTGGGCATGCCCCTGTGGGCATTAATAATTGAAAGGCCTCTTGGTGGCACCAGGTTTTTTTTATATTTAAAAAACAAGGGCCTTACAACACAGTGATGTTCAGAAGAGCATATATATCTTTCTCCTGCTTAACTTCAAGTGAAACTGCATTACTATTCAAGCTTCCCCGTGCTCAGTTCATTTCCCATGCGGCTGCAAAATATGATAGGCCAAGATAACATACACAATTGTCAAGCATATAAAGCATCTGTAAAGCAATTTAAATATGTAATTTTCTGGGGCTACAGAGGTAGCGTGGTTAGTTGTAGATGTCTTACAGTGTATTCTAATGTAACAAAATATAAAGGCTAGGGGCATATTCAATAGAGGCTTGAAATTCTCTGTCACTCGGGGCTCGTGTCTGCACAATTCCAAAAAAAAAAGAAAAAATACTGCACTTCTTAAGGACTCCTCTTCTGCTTCACAAGATCTCCGAAAGTGATTTTATATGAGGTTCACACTCTGCCTGCCCTCTTTTTTATGAATGTCATCAAAAATCACCAAGCCACAAGAGAGCGACCAGTGTGAAGCAGGGCAAGATGCTGTGGATTTTATTTTCCACTCCTTGAAATATATTAATGGCACTGTCTGCTAGCTCGGCGTGTGGTGAAAATCCAGTGTGAGCAGTGACCTGAACATCCAACTCCTCAGTCGCTCCCTGGGGGCCTTTCACGCACATTTACTCACGGCAGGGACGAGGTCATGCTGCCCTTTTAGCACAGCCGCTAAAACACCAGCAGTAGCAGACAGTCAGGACAGAGACTCTTGCTAACATGCACACTGGACTACACATGCAGTTTCTCTTTCTAAAGCGAGACGTAATGACATGCGTTCACCTGTGCAAGACTGGCGAGGTTTGACAGCGTGGATGAGTTGAATGCTAGAGTAGACACTAACCCAAAGCTCAGAAGGGCGAACAAGAAGTCTTTCATTTCGGCAGCTTCTCTTTGCTGACCCACAGGTGCACTCTTTCTCGGTTTTCACCAATTTTAATACTGACCACTGCGGTCAGGGAACACCCTACAAAAGCTGGAGTGTAGGAAATATTCCAACTCAGTCATGTAAGCCATCACAATGTGGTCCCTGTCAAAGTGTCTAAAACAACCATTCGTTGTGCTTTTATCATATGAACGTCTTCCACAATATTCTCACCCACTAAAGTGCCATGATGAAGAGATGATCTATGTTGTTTACTTATCCTGTCCGTGGTCCCTAATGTTATGCCTAGTTATGTTAATGAAAGTGCACATATATACAACACACTATGCAACGCATGCAGTTTTTTTTTTTTTGCAAATCAGAACAGAACCAAAAGCTCAGAAAGGAAGTCTTTCATTTTGGCAGCTTCTCTTTGCTGACCCACAGGTGCACTCATTCTCGTTTTCGAGCACTTTTGGTGATACTGACCAATGCAGACCGGGTACACCTCTCAAGAGCTGCAGTTTTGGAAATTATCTGACCCAGTCGTGTAAGCCATCACAGTCCATAATTTCTGATTCAACATTTCAACCTGATGCCTTATACAGTATTTCCAAATCACTAACAGGGGCTATGAAATGTGGGCTAGATAATCTATGTTATTCAATTTATCTATCAGTGATTATCAGTGAGTAAATGCATATGGACACTACACACAGTTTCTCTGCCAAAGCAAAGCAGTTATGACATGTGTTGCCTGTGCACAAGACTGGTTGGATGAGTTGAATGCCCGAGTCGACACTAACCAATAGCTCATATGGGAGGACAGGAAGGCTTTCATTTATTTAGATTCTTCTTTTGGCTTCCTGGAGACTGAGAGATGACCCACAGGTGCACGCTTTCTCTATTTTGAACAAATTTGATAAATACAGAACACTGCAGACTGGGAACCCACAGGAGCTGCAGTTTTAAAAGTGCTTGGATCCAGCTATCACTATTGGTCTCTTAGTCAAACTTACTGCCTTACCCACTAACAGGAGACATAATGAAGAGATCTATTATTTAGATCTATTATTTACATGTACAGTATGTGGTCAAAATCTCATGCCTGTTCAATGAACATTATTAGGGCAACAGATTGTATTAACAAATCGAAAGTACCGTAAGAATGCTAAAGCAGACACGAATCAAAAGCTCAGATGGTCGGATATAATTTTTTCTTTTGGCTTCCTGGAGACTTCCACTAAGCCAGACATTTTTCCACAAACAATTGTCTCTTAAACATAGACTGTCCCCGTCTGCTCCCTGCTTCCTCCTCCTGCAAATTGCTTTATCAATATCCATGTTGTTCGGACACAAAAAGCTATTGTTAAGACATTCAAAACATAGCAGCAGCATAATATGAACATGTATTTGGCGAAAGCAAACTTGTTTGTGCGAACAGAAAAAACACACTCAATAAAGGCTGTAAACTGATTTTTGTCCTTGAATGATATGAGACAGATTTTTTGCTAATTACGTTATTGCAACAAGTAGAATTAGAGATATGGAGTTCAGACACAACATATAAACTGCATTCATTTCTGAAGGGTCTTTGAAGAAGAAAAATGGAATCAAAGCTCCACACAAAAATAATTGTTTATGGGTCAGTGACAGAAGTAAGCTAATGAGAGCCGGTCTGCCTTGTTTACCTCAGTGCATTATACAGTGGCTTTATACAATCATTGAGGGACAGAAATTTCCAATTTTAAGCCTTTAAGAAATGCAAAAAGCGGCCTATTGCAGAAACTGTGGACATTAGGCGAGGTCAATTCTGGACAATGGTGACTGGGCTGACACTGACATTCACTAGGGACAGTTTAGATTTGCTAGTTCTCATGCATGTCTTTTGGCGAGAACCCACAGTAACATGGGGAAGATATGCAGAGGTTAAAATTAGCCAGGCCGCGAATCAATGCCACAATGTTGTTGCTAAAAGGCAGAAGACTATGTAGATTATTTTGGGAAGTTTTTGCACCCAAGTTTTTTAGCCAGAAAATTTTAATTTATCTTTAAAAAGTCTATGTATAATGTCATGGTGAAGACTTGACAGTGCATGCTATTTAAACAAGCTGCTGACCTTTTCAGCTCATCCTAATTTAACAACTGTTGGGATTGTTTTTGCTGACCATGTTTTGCTCTTTTGCTGACATTTCTCAATATAATTCCAACATTTATTTAGGATATGAATTTTGGGTGTTGTCCTCTGCATTTGAACGATGCACATTGATGTCTACACAACAACACATATGCCACCTTTTATCTCTCATACCTTTCTTCCCCTGTGGTTCCTTGCAGTTGTCGTGAAGGCAGGGTCCCCAGTCCGACCAGTGGGAGAGGATACAGTGGTGTTGACAGGATATGGAGCAGCTCCGGACAGCCGAAGGGGGCGCATCAGCAGCACACAGCCTGGCATTCACCGGTCTGGACACTGAACAAACAAGACAAACATACAGACATACAGGCTTAGGTCAAGCTCAAACATGCTGAAGCAGAGAGCCATATTTGTGGATGTTGTGTTATGTTTGTGAATTAAACAGAAGAACACTTGCTATCATTAAGGGTTTTGCTTTATTTTAACAGCTCAACTTTAATGGGGATCAATCACAGTAACATTAAATGATGGAAGGTTAGTAAGCTTGAGTTAGTTCTGAACACAGCCTCCTACGTGCAGCCTTGCTTCGTGCATTCTCCAAAACATTTAAGATGGCGCACAGGAGTGGTGAGAGTTTGTTTCATTCTGGCGTAAATGCTGTTTTAAATGACCAGGAATATATCCATTTACACCGCGCTTGTTCGCCCCGCCCGAGAAAACAACTGATGCGAGTGAGTCACCGGACTCCAAGCTGGTACAGTGGAGAGTCTGGCTTGCCAGGCTAGAAAAACTGATGATATTAATTATTTTTATCTTATTTTTGGAATAATAAAAACTTGGCATATTAACAGACTATATATATGCTCTGTATATTAGCCACAGCTCTACATGCCTTCAACATATTCTATTATAAGATTTATAAAAGGCTTTTCTACACTACTCAAAGCACTTGACCAATCCATTGACCATTCACATTGACAAAACACTCATATACACTCATGGCATTGTAAACAGTCAGTGTCTTGCCTAAGGACCCTTCAACAATATAAAAAGAAGGCCATGGGATCAAGTGACCTTTTAGCAATTGAAAGCCAACTTTACCTCTAAAAGCTGACATACATTTCCAATTGCCATTCTCAGAGAAACAGATTTTACCCCAAATGCTAACTAAGGCCACACGATTGAGAATATTTTACATTTTACTCAATGTTGACAGGTGTTCAATAAATGCTACATAAAATACTAGGGAAATTGAATGTATAGTCACAGTAGAGTAATATTTTAACTTCAAACGTTTGGTGCATTATTTCAGTGGTAGTAAATAGGTGCCAGGCTTCTTAGGGCTATACCTCATATACGTTTCCAGCTGGCTCTAGTTCAGTTTTTGCTCCTTTATACTGTCATGATCCAAAGAGAAACCTAGCCTTGTGCATTTACTGTGACAAATAAAGTATAAGTCTCTCTTTTGTTGTACCATAAAAAGTCTCAAAAGAACATTATGTGGATGTAGCGCTGCAATGTGGGAATAAACAGCTACTGAACTGGGGAATATTTCGGTGAGAGACAGAAGAACCAATCCCAGGCCATGAGATCATAGTCAATGTACTAGCCTATGACAGAATGAACAGGCATTGCACTAGGGCCACAACAATGATGTATTCAATCTAATATTCAATTTTGATGCACCTCCGCACATCATTTAGCAGCAAATTTCCATTTAAATGAGGGAGAAGAAATCCTCTAAATGTCCGGCACGCGTTTCATCCTCTCACCAAAAGTAATTTAACATGGTGTTTGATCTCCCTTTGTAAGAGATCAGCTGCTTGCTTAAACGCATTGATAAAGTGCATAGTCCATACTACAATACATCATACTGCTATATACAGTAAAGGGGAATCATTTACATTACAACATTTGGGGTACATTATTTAACAGTTTTTGGTATCTACTACTACAATAGTGTCAAAAGCCATATTCCTTGCATCCACAACCCCATGTACATAATAATATTCAAAGCATGTGTGGAGAGAGTATTGTGGATTGGTTGCATCATAAAGAAGGCTTCCTGTTGAAAGTCAATAACCAGAAAACTGTCCTGTATATTTTCTTTCCATTTATAATAAGAGTTGCATTTGTTTAGGTTAGTATTAGTTACTATTTTCATTATGGGGGGGTTAATGAGGCTTGCATTGACTTCTTTATATTAACCAAGCTTGTGCAGGTAAAAGACAAACAGCTGATGTATCGATTTCTATGTCGGACAATAATTGGTTGAACAAGCTGCATTCATTGACATGCTACGCTCACAATACTCTCGCTGAACACTTCATTAGGTACACCTATTTGACTGCTCATAGGTGCAAATATCTGATCGTCCAATCACATTTCAGCATATGCATTTAACTATGAGACATGTTCAAGACAATCGACGAGTTTTTACCACAACCTTCTCTAGGATTTGCAGAGAATGGCCAGAAAATGTTAAAGTATACAGTGAAAATACAAAACACCTTGAGGCTGCTTTAGAGCTACTGTCCCTAATATACGTATTTGATTGGAAAATAAACTTATACAACCAAACAAGTCTATTCTTGTATTATTCAAATGTAGATACTTTTGGTCCAAATAAAACATTAATTTACTTTTTCAATAGTGGCTATTAGATGAGTTGAGTTGTGAATTACCACAGAGAACCTATGTAATGAGTTCAGTGCCTAATTTAAATGATAAATGAAACGCTCAATGAGTTTTTCTCTGAATCATTAAAAAGGATAACATTAGAGTTTCAGGCGGTGCAGCTTTTTGATTGAGGTCACAGTATTGAACCATTAGTAGGATCAAACTTTTGAAAACTTGTTGAAAAGCTGCTGAGTTGTGAGCAAAGGCATTTTTGACCAATGATTATGATGAAATGAAGAACATACAGTATGCTCTAAATACACCTACGTAAAGAAATGGATGGAGCAGCCGGCTCACTGTGTTGTTGTTCACTGCAGATGAATGGGAATATCTTAGAATTAGCCAGTTATTGTTAGTTGTATAAAGCATATCGTATAATGGTGCTAAAGGTCTGCACCTCAATTGAAATATTTTTGGTATAAATGTTGACCACACTGGGTGAAGAATTTATCTCATTTTATACTGTGTCTGTTATGGGCAAATATATCAGAAAATAAGGGGTGGCTGTTGCACAGTAAAAGCCAGGCTAATAATGCAGTATATTGAGTTCGTATAGCGCCTTACAAGACACCCAAACTTCACAATTAAGTGCATTATTAATTTACTCTTAATCAGATATTGATGGTTAAAAGCTACTTCTATAGCCATGGGAGATCTGTGGAAGTGTGAGTGTGTCTGTGTGAGTGACATGGCTGCCATAAAAAAGCCTATGGCCTCAAATACCACAAATTCATATGCCCAAGGACACAACAGCAGTATTAACAGGGTTAGAGCAGGGATTGAACTACCATCCTTCTGGTGGGCAAGACTGTACTAACAACTAACAATTATCAATTAGATATTTCTTAACACAACAAGCCACATACATACAACCCAATAGGGTTTTGGGATGCCTTGAGTTGGAATTCTCCCTACACACTAAAAAGGGCTCCTATATAAAAAAAATATATACGGTATATATTTAGCACCCAATTTGTGAAGTAGGTTAGCAATTCCCTCAAAATCCCTTTGATGAGTTTTACATTATCCCATATCTAGGTGCAAATCTGTGTTCAACTGTAGGTTATGATTTAAACCTGACTTGTGATATTAACAAAAAATAGGACCAAGCACTAATAACTAACATGTACTGGGAGCGTGAGAGCAAACATAAATCATCTTAATGCATGACCTTCCCCAAACGGCCCCATTAGCACCGAGCATTTAACCTTTGAGTCACACCATTGTTGTATGTTTGCCAACACCTCATAAGTACCCTGAAGCACACTTAAAAATTGCACTGTACAAGATTAATACATCAGTCAAAATGTTTTAAATCATGTGACTTTTTTCTACATGAAGTCTTTTACAGTACGGCCTCTGCACACTTTACAACATACAGTATTGATGGTGCTCAGCCTGATGTTCTTATTGACAGTAATTAGTGGGTTAATGTCTTTTTCAATTATTTATCCAATGTGAACTCTACCGCCTCATGCACCGCTAACATTGATATAGATTTCCGGTCTTGGTTGATTTCTATGCTACAAAAGGGAGATTGCTTTGGCACACAGCACGCGCAGTCAAACGTCATTCTGGATATGGGTTATCCTCACAGAAACTAAAAAACTTGCATCTACACATGCTGCCATCAATAGTTAAGTTTCATGAGACTAACCCAAATACAGTGTAGACTTCACAGCCAAATGAATTATAAAAGGATTCTTCTTCTACAAGGATCAAACAGTTTTCATCTTTAAACAAATGTGACAACTTGATCTCCGAAGACACTTCCTTCTTGAAATGCAGTCTTAGTTGTCTGCAATACTAAACCTCATCATTCTATTACACGTGTTGCCACAGCTTCAGAGCCACGATATACTTAAGGGCATTACTTTTTCTGTTCACTGGTAACTGTCCTCTTCAAAAGTAACTACTACAACTTGTGATTTTTACCAGTCATAATTTAGTTGCTCAAAAGACGTAGTCAATTATAAAATGCCAAATATGTGCTATTGCTAATGTGTAGGTTGTTTTTACATTTAACATTAAGTGATATAGCCATGAGAAATTGAAATGCATACTGATGTTAAACTTTATAGTTTTATAGTGTAAAAAGTATTTTGTTTCAGTTAGGGCTACTTAAATTAATATGCTATAGTTTTATACTTAGGGGGACATGATAAAAGATCGCACAGCAAAGTCAGACCTACAATAGTTAACCAACTAGACAATGTGGCTAGTGAGAGTAAATATGTCACTAGCTAAAATGTATCATTAATTTGGCTGTTGACTAGTATATGAATCCTTGCTCAATCTATCTCCACACTCTACCACACTACAGAATAGTTGGAGCCTCTCTTTATTCCTTGTGTGCTTACAGTGTTCCATGGGTCAGACATAATGAAGGCAATTTCTCTTACCCTCCTTCCTGTGAAGTGAAGCTGAATCATCTGGGATCTGAACGCAGTAGGTCTTCCTGGTCTGGATGCCCGCTCCACATAACGCACTGATGTTGGCTAAGCGCTTGTCCTGCTGGCTCAGTAAGGGGGTGATTCGGCACTCTCCCCAATCTGTAGATCGCCACTCAAAACTGAAAAAGCATATATTAGTTATATAAATGCACAAAGAAGACTGATTATAGCAGTTAAGGTCGTATAATTCTGTGCATAAATTTTAGATATTTTTTTATAAGCAACCATTTGCAAATAACATGATAAATGGTGTTTTGTAAGTAGCTATATTATGCCTTTTCCAACGTTTTGAATAAATGAACACTGCGCACATGTTTTATAAATGCAATATTTACAGAACATCTTTTTATTTGGAGATGGTGCTTTCCCGCTACAGATACATGTCTCTTTAAGGCTCTCTTTTTTCCAAATTGTGTTTTCAGCTCCTGAGAAGGTAACCATCTCAGCATAGAGGATTACGCCCAAAAAATTTTTTTGCATGCAGAAAATAACATGACAAATAGATGTATTTATTAAGGGTTAATGCATTATTATGAAAAGCAGATGAAAGCCATGATTAGACCAATTTCGAAACTTGTAAGCAAATGTTTGGGTTCAAATATGGAAACGCACTGGTGCATAGCATAATAATATTGGAGGAGTTTACCCCAATAACAGCCTGTAGTAATCTATCAAAAGCTTAATTTCTGTAATGACTTTTCCCTCGTAATCATGTAAATCCTCTGCTCTGAGGCGCTTGGCGTAGATTTAGCAAATAAAACTAAAAATCTAGAGGCAGGGGAAATTATTCTCAATCGACTACTTTGTTTACTGCATGTATTATTAGCCTGAACCTTTTTACCTCAAATATCCTGAGAACAATAAGGAGCAAGTCATTATTTGTTATCTCTGTCGCGTTGACTGTTTCAGGAAACCCCAACGGTACATGAGGTTATTTTAGGCGTTGCAAGATAATTAGGCTAATTTCTTCTCAAGTCATGAATATTTGCTGCCACCAGGCATCTGTCAAATTTTTCAGGGGGAAACAAAATTCAAATTTGCTGTCAGATTATGCCACGGTGACAATAAACATTCAGCAGGAAATATCATATATGAACTGTCTCATGCAACAAAGTACCTGGGGCAATTTGGTAGTTAGTTTTGAATTTATTTTGTTAGCGTTTAAGCATTAAATTAGCATTTTATCATTTTGAAAAACACATTTTCTGTTGGATTTTGCAAATGTTAAGAGGACAATTTGTCAATGTACGTATAAGATGCAATTTTTTTGGCTTAGACCTAGTTTAGACAAGGTTGAGTCCTACATTACGTGTCAAACTTTAACCCTGGTTTAGACCTAGTTTATTACCTGTTAAGCCCTGGTTTAACCCTGGTTTAGACCTAGTTTAGACAAGGTTGCGTCCTACATTACATGTCAAACTTTAACCCTGGTTTAGACCTAGTTTATTACCTGTTAAGCCCTGGTTTAACCCTGGTTTAGACCTAGTTTATTACCAGTTAAGCCCTGGTTTATCCTTGGTTTAGTCCTGGTTTAGCCCTGGTTTATATCTAATCTTGTTTTAGTCCTATACTTCAGACCTAGATTATCATTCGTAAGCCCTAGTTTAGACCTGGCTTAACCCTTGTTTATTCAGTGGAGATATCATGAGAACTGTCTGATGCAAAAGAAGTACCTAGGGCAGTGTGGCAGTAAGTCTCCCAAAATGTTACAAGCTTCTTTTTCTTCCATGGTGGGACACTGGTTGCCCCCACCGAAAGGAATCTGAGTCATGATTCGTGTCCGGACTCGAAAACCCGGAGAGAGGTCGGCAGAGCGGCAGGTTTTAGAGCAAGGACTCCACAGCGACCAATCAGACGCCTGGCAGTGTTTGGGCATCACACAGGACTGGAAGGTCACCGGAGGACTAGCACTGGTACATAGACTGTGGATGAAGAAGATAATAGAGGTTTAGACTGGGCTGTACAATATGTTTTTAGTTATTAATCTCATTATAGTAATATTTTTAATAATTATTGCATTTCTCATCTGCCATCATTTGTTGCTGTTCAACAGCAACATCAAAACAGTGTATGTGGGCTATGACGACTATTGGTCAAAGTGGTAACCTACAAACTATGATTTGATCTTGCTGGATAGGCCAGAGTAGGGTCTAAAGTACAATAATTATGACAGATCACCTACAGTATATAATAGTACATCCAGACTTTAAATACATAACTTTAAAGACATACATTCTGACAATGACAAACAATTCTTCACTTCAATAATCGTATTCACTCAATTTAGATTCACTAATTTATCTAGTATACATGCATATCTTCAGGCTGTGGCAGAAAGCTGGAGCACTCAAAGAAAGAAAACCCTTGGTAATGCAAGAAATACATGCAGACTCCACACCGTGAGATTCTGCGGCAGCCTGGCAATCAAATCCCAAATATGTTTGCTCTGAGGAAGGAGTGCTAACCCCACATGATGTTTTTTGTGACATTGTGTAGCCCATGTCTAATGCCTGAATGGTATTTACAGTTCAAACAAAGGAATGTTGAAAGATGGAGGAGTGATTTCCTTTACTGTGATGTGTAGTTTGAAACACCATGTCCGCTGAATGCCATATGCTGGATCCCATGACTTGCACATAAACATTTGATCTCTTTAACATGCCATGCACAGCAACAACTGATTTGAAGTGTCTAGCGCAGAATGAGCCAAACCACATCTCAACAGTTAACCAATTACCTCTTTTGTTGTTTCATTTGGACACTTTAATTAGTCAGATTATTAAAATGAGTACAATGCTCATCCCAGAATCCTACAATGTAATTAGGAGAGCAGAATGATGCATGGCTCAGGTGGGAAATCCATATTCAGAAGCCCCAGTCTCACTTCTGGGTAAATACTGTGATAATAAGGCAGTGGAGAAAATGCTATGTTCACAATTACAGACTAATTGGATGTGTGGATGTGCTCCCTGTTTGTATTGGGCCAATATACCCCTTATTACATAAATAAATGTGCTAAATTGTTCTTTTTAACACAAATAAATCTATATACTTAAGTTTTATAAATATTAAACTATTTGCCGAAGTGTAATTTATGAAGCTTGACTCTCCAGAAATGTGTTTGCAGTGCTCTTATGTGCTGTTCAGATTGTCTCAACAGTGTTTTTGTCTGTTTACCTCTGCACATCCACTACAGCCAGTTTATCAGAGCCAGACTGGGACATGTCCCCCTCCTCTGTCAGTCTCTACACGCTGCTGTAAGCTTGACATGAGCCTGATCTACATCATATCAACAAACGTGATTTATTCAATTTTATTTAAGCGGGGGTTTGCTGATTAAAGTGAGCAGACAGTATGCCTATGTGATTATGCGCTGCTATTTATTGCCGCTCCGTGTCAGGTCACAGCACGGCACCTCAGAGTGGGGAGGGAACCGGTGGGGAGCGCACTGTTTACTGTATATTGACCGCCTGTGAGTGCTTTGAGCTGGGGAAGGAGCTCACAGCATCACCCACGGCTCGTGGAGGAGTCATGAGGACCGTGACTGCACAATACTATATGCTTTCACATAGTCTCCAAACGGCAGAAAGTTCTACAGTAACACCCTAAAAAGTCGCCAGATTTGTCATTAGTTGCTTTTGAAATAATAGGGCTTTGGAAAGCTGGCAATACACTTCACTTCACTGTCCCATGTTAGCGTGACTGTATAAATGTGATGGTCAGGAGGGGACCGTAGGTTGGTTTGAAGTAATTTACCATAAAATACATGCACCAAGTACGATAGCACAATATTCATGTGCTTTATTTTCATTACTGCTATTCTAAACCCAGTGTATGACATTAGAGTTCAGCGAAGTTCATGTTTTTCTTTACTCTTGAAGAGGATGATCCATGTGTACTTGGTTTGTGTGTTTAAAATGATCCAAATAACAGGGTTAGCTCAAACAGCGTAGAGAGGAAGGGAGCAGCACTTGACATTTACCACTGTGCTGCCTGGCTGTCACACTAATACAGAGGTAAAACAGGGGCTTTCACATAATTTTAAAATCATTGAATAAATAAGCACCATCAGGAAAAAACATACGCATTAACACAACTGAGATCGTGATCAACAGCATTGGTTTGGGTTCATGTGCCATGTCAATCAAAGAGGCAACTTCTCATATTCTTGCTACAATGTAAAAAATATATTTAATAAAATAATTTCAATTGCTGTCCATCAAAATCAATGAGGCTTAATATTATGAATATGACACGAAGTAAATAACACTACTATGTTAGGGTTGGAAAATATTAAGCAATATATATATATATTTTTTTTTAAAAGCTAAATTTGAAGTTTATAAGCCAGGGTTTAGTAAACCAAGGTCCTCTGGGCTGTCAAAAATAGACTAAAAAGGCTCATTTTTTATTTATTTTTTCTTAGCCTTGTCAAAAATGTACTGAAAATTGACCTTTGAATAACTAAATCAACATGTAAAACTCACAACAGCCCAACATCAAGAAACCTTCAAAACACAATTTCTATCATCTGGTCTCGTAGCCCAACTAAATAGTTAATTGTTAGGTAGTCACATTGATAGATTTTTTTTTTGCCAAAATCATAAATATCATTAGAGACTTAAAATTGTCAACACAATAGACAGAGCATGTGCACAATGAGTTTAAATGTGCTGCAACTGCTCATAATATAATACACTATTATAGACTCACACAGATGGCATTGAAACTTTAATGTAGTCCCTGGGTGAAACATAGATTAGGTTTAGAGAAAGAAAGTGAAGATGCCTTAAACAATGAGTTTTAGTGACTTTTAGTTCACTTTCTGATAGTCAGCAACAAAGCACTATTCCAGCTCCAATGCTCCATCAGCAGAAAAAAAGATTAAGATTAACTCACTTATCTGTGCTACACATCATTTCCTTCTACACAGCCACAATGCTTTCATTATAATCTTACTTTTATATCAAACCTTGACAAATTCTACTTTTTTTTTAACTTTATTTTGTCACAGTTGAATTCCTTTTGACAGACAGTTTTCTGAAAGGGCCTACCTTAGCATCACATTCTTGCCGTCACTCCGGGTACAGCGAACTTGACGGGTCTGGTATCCCACTTCCAGCTCCCAGGACATGGGGTATCTGCTTGGATGATGGCGGTGATGGGGATGTGTGTGGTGATGGGGTTGGTGATGGGACTGAGATTGCTGTAATACTGTATTGTTCTCCTGTGAATTACTAAAGTCCACCGTAGTGCGCCCACTCAATAGTGAATCCTTATTGTGTGGTAGCCTACATTCACTCCAAGCCCCAACTTTAAGGCTATATCGGTACACTTCTTCACCAATGGGACAGCCCACAGGATGGATACAAGTCCTAGTTTCGGTCAAATTTGGACAGCTCGCCCCTCCGTACATGGGCGTGGCTAAAACATGTCTCGTCCGATACTGCAGCCCATTACCGCATGTCTTACTGCAACTCGACCAGGAAGTAAAATCTGACACTATGCAGTCTTGCGGGCAGGGAATGAGACACGCTTGCTCCATTGGAGGTTTCTGAGAAAAAAACTCACATATCCTCAAAGCGACCGCAGTCCGGTTCGTAGTGCGGACACAGTGGACTTTACGACGCTGGATGCCGTGCTGAGCCGTTACGCACTCTGTCCTTATTTTGAGTTCATTTGAAAAGAATGGGATTAATACACATGATCCCCATTCTGAAACATCCCACTCGAAGAGGTCCTGATGCCACCCACAGACCCTAAAACATGGCCGCCTGCTTTCCGGTTTGTCCACGAGCTGGCAGTGCGAGTGGTGCGTCGTCCAGCCCTCTGTATGTACGCACCATGTTGTCCTGGTCTGATAGCCACCGGACCCACACTCGTCACCGATGCATTGACCCCACTGGCCTGCAAAAACACAAACATTAAAAGTGAATTCTTATTAGGAACCACAAAAAAATATGATTTAAATTGGCCGCTACATGGCAACTTGCAATCAAGAACATTTAAGACCATTCACTTAACCCCAGTGATTGCTTTATTCATGAACTGAGGCAGACAGGAACAAAGGCACATGGAGCAATCAAACCCCAGGCAGACATCAATTTGACAAATATGCTAGTTCCTTTCTCTATCACAAAGGACTGGACTCACATGAATTTTTTATCCAGCACTTTGATATGCGCCAGTGAAGTAATCCACTCTCCACCATCACTTCATAGACGCCTAATTCACATTTTGTACACATTTTATTGTTTTGAATAGTAACAAAATATATCTTTTCACATTTAGACCAGTTCATTAACCACCCATTGACTCTTGGCTCTCAGTGGATTTCAGTTTTATTCTAGTGTCATTATCATTGCTGTTGGAAAAGCTCTCGAAGTTCAATCAGAACTACTTACTGGCCAGGGAATTGCAGAACAGTGTTCATTACCAAAAAAACTAAATACTTCTTCTTGTGTCCTAATAATTTCAGGGACTACCAACCACTTCAAAGTTAAAAAGGGTCAACCTTCCAACTAATTCATTAATCAAGTGAAATATTTCTGAAACTCCGCTTTTGATTATCTAAATGGCTAAATATAGTGTGCTGTGTTTAAGAGGTTACAGACAGGCTAATGCTAAATTAGTCTTTGGAATATTCTAAAATATGAGGAAATATATCCCACATGCAAAATGTAGTCACAGACTTCAGGCAGTAGGAGAATCGAGACAAAACCTGTCCAACAGCCCAACAGTCCAACAGTCCAACAGCCCAACAGTCCAACAGCACAACAGTCCAACAGCCCAACAGCCCAACAGTCCAACAGCCCAACAGTCCAACAGTCCAACAGCCCAACAGTCCAACAGCCCAACAGCCCAACAGTCCAACAGCCCAACAGCCCAACAGCCCAACAGCCCAACAGTCCAACAGTAGTAGTGCAAAAAAAACATCAGTGCCACAGAGTCACTTTGATTCTTGCTAGATACAACAAATAAAACATCATTGTAACATCAAAGCTCAGACATCAAGTAGTAGTAGTTTTTATTTCTAAAGAATGGGTTCACTGTGACTCTGTTCAGAGAGGGAAGCATTTTTCTATAATAATCAATTATAGCCATATCTTGGACAGTATGCCCGAAAAACATGTCACTATCCATGCCATATTCATGCAGTCATATTGCAGTTGTCTTTCACAGGTCCATAGTTTTATTTCACTGGACAGATTGGTGGAGTTTCCATGTGGTTGGTTAAATCATAAACCAGAAATGAAGATTGTCATGCTGTTGTGTGGGATGTTCAATATACATGTCTGCTTTTGTAATAAAAACATATTTCTGCTTTGCACAACAACAAATGGTATAGAATTTTGTATGTATGTTGCAAAATAACCATTCTCACAATTGTAAGTTGCCTCTAAACATAAACATTTATTTTGCATGGTCTGTGGTCACTACAGCTTTGATGGCTGAATATATTATAATACTTGATTTATTCATTCATTTTCTTCTGCTTATCACATTTGGGGTTATGCAGGAATGGAGCCTAGTCCAGCAACTATGGGCCTTAGGTGGAGTACTGGAGGACAATAGCCTGTTAGTCACAGCCCAGCCATTAGTTATTCACGCACTGCTAAATCTGCATATTGTATTTAGAGTTAAATTAAACATGGGCTAATTATATTTCCTTTGTATGGCAGACTAAATGAATGTGTAAATTATTTAACCTTATCTATAAACTGATACCACTGAAATTAATTTACTTTTTGACCTTAGAAAAAGTTGATGTAAATTATAATAACCAAAAAAAGAATGTAGTGAAATCAATTTGCCTATATAAAGTGATCTACCGCAGTCACGTTCATTCCTCGTCCAGTTATTTTACCACATGCTATGAAAAGCATAATTTGATTCATTTTCTTCTAATTGGAATTAGATTGATGTAATAATGAGATCCGACTGCTTTCAAAATTGCTTTCCAATGACAACTCACTGAAACCATTGTGTATTGGAAATTTTTCTTGTCTGCATTGTTAACACTTTGTTTCCTGAACAGTGATCGACGTGACATTGTTTTTTGAAGCTGCTGCTCTCTGCTTGAGGGGCTAATATTTTAAAGTGCTGAGAACGGTTTTGTAGTTCACTGGAGCACATCATTGGAGTTTATGCATCTCGACTGTGTGCGGTGTTAATTGGGACTTCCAGAGTAACTAGCATCATTATGTTGTTATGTGATTCTTCAGTCATATGTGCTCATTGTCATGCAGGTACCAATGCAGAGAATAGAGAGGCTGTGATTACAAAGCCAACAGCATTTGTTATACATTATTGAAGCCATATTTATACCAATGACTTGAGTATGCAGATAACTGGATAAGAGGAGCAAAATCAGAATAATGGCAGGTTCAGCAATGTGGAGCAGAGAAAAACAGTAGATTGTATCTGTGTCTGCATGGTATAGGGATTATATGCAATAATGTGTAACTATGTCTATTATTATATTTGTTACTCCTGAATACCACTAAAAGGAAGCCATAAAACTCTAAACTGCTCACCTAAACAACTGTATATATGGCCTTGACTTAAATTTGAGACACTTTCATTATCTCATTTTCTCACCTATCCTAGATACTATGAAGGGTATACTGGGATTGTGGCTGGAAAAATGTGGACTTAATACATGTATTGACACTAACAAGAAATTATAATCTAACAATATCTGCCCTTGGTATCAAAAGGCCATTGAGGTCAAATGATTTCTTGTGGTATTATGGACACAGTACACCTGGCCGAGATGGTTTATTTTCACATTTTCAGGTGCAATGCCACATGAATTATGCTTTTGTTCAGTCTGGAGCAATGTGCAGCAGCTACTACATTTTTATTTATACCGTGTGCCATGCAACCAGGTGAGAGTTGTTTGTTATTCAACAGGAACATGTACCATAATCCATCGTAATACAAGATACATGTTTTAAAATATGTTGTAAAGGGAAATACTAGCTGTTGTTGAACATTTTAAAGGAAAGCATTTTGATACAAACAGTGGAATACAATTTGCCAATACCAACCATTTAAGTGAGAAATTATCAAATATTCTATACTTCTAATCATTGCAACATGATTCTAAGGTTTAATAATGTTAATCTTCAGTGGATTTCCTATGTATTGCTATATTTAATATTCGTTTCTCCAGGACTACTTACATATATTCTCCATAGACCAGATCATTTGCAAATGCACTGTTTACATCCTAATATCCACAAACATTATGCATTGTTTGCAGTAATGCTTTTAGTGTTTAAAATAAGTATGCCCAGTGTGTACCCGGTCCCTAGTTGTTCCTGGAATAGACTCAAGTGGTCATTTGAAAACCCTAACAGAAAAAAGCAATAAATAAATAAATTAACTGTTTTAGCTATTGATGATTTGAGTCTCTTTTGTTTTGCACCTACAAGACCCCTTTCATATTTCAGTGTTCAAAGTGATAAAAGGTGATTTATTTCACAAAAACTCTAAATCTGTCATATTTCAAAGCATAATGCCCTCAGCACTCTTGTATTTAGAACAGTGCAGTGCAAACCGTCAATATGGTGGAGCAGTTTGCCTTTTTCAGTGAGGTTTAGGGGTTACATATTTATTCTGATTTGACATTGTTAAGAATAACTTATGATGTAGTCAAAAAAATAACAATAAAACGTGTGGCTTTTGGTTATGCCGCAACCTTTTATCAGTATATAAAAAAATCACATTCTATCTTTGTAGACATCGAGTCCATAGCTGTATATCACCCAGCCCTACTGCAGACAAAGCAAAACTGTCTGGTATTAAACAAGTCATGACAATAGCACCACATGAAGAGCGAACCCAAGTTAAGCATGAAGACCTTGAGTGTCGAATACGCAGCTCTTGTGGTCACTACACTTGCTGCACTTTCCCCATGATAAACACTCTTTCATCAGCATGACCGACCTTTTCGCCCCGGACCGCGCTGAATTTGTAACCGGCTTGGTGCGAGCGTGTCTTTGATTTATGGAGGTGTGATTGGGAGTGATTGGTCTGCCGGGAGAGCCAGCAAACACAAGCTCCAGTTCATCTCCTATAAGCTCTGAATAATCATTGTGTCCATCTGTCAGCATCAGCAGCATGTGCAGTTCCCTTAGGAGCAACACTTCACCACTAGCACTCCACCATTTTGCTTACATCCAGGGGTGGGGAGAGTAGCCAAATAGCCAGAAGCCAAATTGTACTTGTAGTACAATAGTTGAGTATAGTATATTTCAATTATAATTAGTCATCCCAAAAATTGCAGAGTAAACAAGTATTTGGTGAAAAAATACTTAAGTCTGGAGGTTTCCTAAAAAAGAAAGATATAAAAAATGCTTAAAATTTACGATCTGACACTATTTTATGATGGAAAGAAGGTAATCTGTCATAATAATGATTGCACTGTAGTCCCTCCACTTGCATTATTAAACAATGTCTTATTTTAGGAAACCTCCAGGCAGCAGTATGCTGAGTGTACAAAATGTAAAAAACTGCAATTGCAATAGGTACTTCAAAATAATATCACGCAAGTAGAAGTAAAAAGCATTGTGTGGTAAAACTACCCTTTTAATTCCAGTGTATTTAGAAAGTTTTACTGTGTTACTTACACCCTTATGGCTACACCGCTATAATGACCATCCCATTTAGGTATAGGAAACACTGCTGAGCACAGACAATAGCATTGACAGACATTAAACTCGGTCTGTGTAGCGTGACTGAACTCATATATTCACTTTACAAAGCCTTAAGTTGGACAAATGATAGGGACAAAAACAACAGAAGCGTCCTCCGCTGTGCACCCTCAAAGCAAACAGACACAGTCAAGCAGTAAACCGTTTTCTATAGTGCAACAAAGATGGTCGAAAAATAATCTTGTACCTCCCTGGTCTATTTAATTACTGTTACTGGATTCTGATATTTGGAGCACTGCTAAGTCCTGGTTTAGGCACAGGTTTATGTTTAGTCCTGTTTTGTTCTTATTCAGTAGTGCATCTTAATATTTAAATTAAGACTTGGGGTAGTCCTGGTTTAGGCTCATTTTAGACAAAGGTTTTGGTACTTCAAGAGACAGACTGTACATCTCTGTTTTAATTGAATGCTTCACTAAATCTTTTCTGTTACATCCAACACGTTCACTGATATACCAACAATCGACAACAAACCGACTCAAACTAATTTAATTGTACAGCATGTGATAAAAGCTGTGGTAGATAGTGTGGGCGTCTTATAGAGCACCTGTTATTCTGGTGAGTATGTGCTCAAGTAATGGATATGTTTTGTGGAACAATTTTCTCAAACCAATTTGGACTGTACAATATGTGAATAAAGTGGTGGCAGACTGGTGTGGCCGTCCTCAAGTGTACCTGCTATTCTGGTTTGTGTGAGTGCAGTAGAGTGAATCTAGACTTCTGTCGATCCGACCAACTATGAGCCTTAAGCGGGTTACATGCTATACAAAGCGATTAAGACTTACTTAATGGTACAATATGCACTGAAAGCAGCAGACAGTGATTTGGATGTTTTCAAGTCCACTTCCTATTCTGGTTAGAGAGGACAGGAAGCCTGAATAAAGCCTACACCAGCAACTATGGGTCTTAAACAGGGTACACCCTAGACAATAGCCATTTACTTTAACCAATTAACACTTTTACACCAATTTGTACAATATGTGATTAAAGTGGTAGACTGTGGTGTGGCCATCCTCAAGTGCACTTGCTATTCTGGTTAGTGTGAGCGCAGCAGAGCTATGTGCAGAAGTGCTGATGGAAGTGAAACTCAGATCACAGAGTGCATGAGGTGATTAATAGATTCTTTCTCCAAGACACAGTGCAGTGGTCTAGCACATCTGGAGCAGCTGTTGTCACACCAACCATCAGCAAATGGTAGAAAACAGCCTCTCTGGGAACTGGTGTGGTCTGGAAGGGGAACAAAATTAACCCAAAGGAACAATAATGTGGGATTTGTTTGGCATGAAACAGTGGTACTCCTTTTAGGGTCATGGTAGAGACTTGCTACGAGTGGTAATTCACGTGGGTCCCGTGGGACCCGACACAAATCTTCTGTGGGATTCACCTGGTCTCGGGTGTGTGAGTGTCAAAATCCGACTAGTGTCAGCGTGTGAGCAAGCGTGGAGAGCAGTAACAACAGACTGCTCTGTTCAGCTGTTCTTCCTCTGGTGCACGTCACATGACACGCAGAGGCCTCTGAGCGCCTGCCAATCAAGTCTCACTCGGAGCACTGAGGGAAAATGCAATGAAACTGCGTATTCAAGCTTCTTATTATAAAATTCTCTGGACCCGTCGAGACCCGCGGGGATCTCTCAGGTGGACAGAGAAGTCTCTAGTTCAAGGCAAGGTTGCATTTCATGAGGGGTGAGAGGGCCCTTTGACAGCTTTTGACCAATCATATGAACACATTCATAGTTGAAGTGTCTTGCCTAAGGACACAACAGCATTTTTATACGGTGAAAGGGTATATTGTGCAAAGCGTAAGATATATAGTATCAAATATGAATGAAACAGTGAAACAGTTGTTCTGCAAGACACTATTGGTTTCTGCTGTAAGGTTAGCAGAACATTAGTTACGTTATTTAGATTCTAAACCCTTCATTTGTTCACAGAAATGGTTTAACATCAGTCAATAAAAAAAAGCTTCCTTTTAATGATTTACTCAAATAAGCAGACAGGGTATTAATCTATGCAATTGTCCTCAGGCATATGTAAATGGTGAGCAGGTGTTACAGTACAGGTAAGTAATTGGGTCACATCATTGACATATTGGTCAGAAGAGAGTGGTGAAAAGGCTTTTAGAAATGTCTGTCTGGAAACTTAAAACAGAACAAGGGGAAGTTGGGTCATTTATTTGGATCGGACGAAGATGCATCAAGAGTGCAACAGAGGATATCTTCAGTTCTTACTCATTTAAACAGCATTGTGGGAAACACTTTAAAAATCAAGGCACAAAAAACTGTAAATCTGCCTTTTCAGGACACAAACTGTTTGCAGCACAAGAAGCTGAGTTAGTTAGCAGTTAAAATTACATGAAAAATGGCGTGCATGTGGTACATTAGCACAGGCAGTTCAGAACAAAACACTTGACAACCTCCTATTGTCATGATGACCCTCTGCTCTTTAATAAGGAACATATCAGAAAATTTGACATTTAATGGAGCATACTGTGTGTCAGGTCACACACCTGAAACCCATCACAAAATCAATCATTACAGCCATGTACATGTACAGCCGTTGCATGTTGGCTCTGCTCTCTGCTAGTTGTCTAACTTAATTCATTCAGAGGTAGTTAAATCTTAATTATTGTGTTCTGCCCCTTGGAACATCAACTGAATCAACAGGGACCAGGATATTTGATTGTATAAAAAAAGAAAAGAACTTCAATGGCATGTTCAAAACTGCGGCCTTGGGGCAGTCTGCAGCAATCAGCATCTATTGACCGTGTCCATGGAAGAAACAGTGGTGAATCGGCAACAGATGATGCATGTGGGAAAGGTGTGAGAATACACAAGTTAAAAATTTAAATAAAAAGACCAGGGGAAGGACTACTCTACTACTATTGGTCAAAGTGGAAACCCGAGTCTAATGTTGATGGACTAAAGAAAAATTATAATTATATTAGAGTCAGATAAAGCATTTTAACATTGTAATTATTTTATTTTATTTTAAGCAATAAAAAATAAACCCTCTACTCAGACAGCGTAATGGTGTATAGTGTAGTGTGATAACTCTCACTACAGCTGCACTCAATGTGATATAACAGAGCTACACAATAGGTTCATTTCACTTTTCACAACAAAAATCAAAAAAAGTCTAGATCTAGTCAAGGTAACTCCATCCTTTATGTTCAGAAAAATGTTCAACTCCAGGTGAATTCAAAGGTGAAGTTCAAAGTTATTTTTTTCTATTGCACAATATTGTACAATTGTGCTGCTAATGTTGGAGAGTCCTGTTGACCTAGTCTTACATAATTCAACTTAAGATACTTAGATATTATAACTAGCTAGGCTATGGGAGAGACTAAACTACAAACTCTGATTTGACGTTGCTGTAGAGGCCACTAAAAAATAAAGTCAAATAACCAATATGACAGATTACCTAGACTTACTTTACATCATAGAACAGGGTCAGGTAAAGCATTTTTTAGGAAACTTACAAACTACACCTTTAAGAATGCAATACACCGGTAAGAAATGCAGCATAGCTCGGTCCTCCTCTACAGTATATTATTGATCATCTGGACACTATCATTACAACATGGGGCAACTATGGGCCTTAGGCAGGAAACATCAACATTAATGTATTTGGCTGTTGAAAACAGAGAGAACCCACAGTATAATACAAAGAAGATGTGCAAATAGAACCCACAACATCCTTACTTACAGGGATGCAGGAGCACACTAACCCCTCTGCACCCACTAAATTTCAATATCGGACCGTGACTATATGCCAGCCCATTATATCATATTGTAGGGATGTGCTCTGTGCCTGGTGTGATGTCAGGGTGACTTTTTCAGCTCTGAGTCCCTGTTTAGAACAAAGGAACAGACAGAAAGCTCTTTGAGTATACATCGATCATATTGAGCGATGTCTCAAACTACTGCACTGACTCAATGACTTTATTTATCTCAGATTTCATTAGTAACACATTGATTACCTTGGCTGTATGTGAATAGAGGACAATAGTTTAACTGAACAATTGTTGTAAGGTTAATATAATGGGTATAGACGGACTACAGTGAATTTAAATGTGGGTACCAATCTGTTACATTTACTTGAGTAACTTTATGAAATGTTACTTATAAATGAAAATACTTTTTATTTGTATCTTAGAAATATTCAATTAGATCATTTAGTAATATTAGATTAGATTTCTTTTACTCCTTTTTACCCGATATAGATCACATTTCTACATGTATCGGTCTGATTACGTCAAAACATCACATTGCACTGAAACATTTGTGTAGTACTTTCGTCATAATCAGACTGCTTTTAACTTCACTAATCTAAAATTATTTTGAAAGACTATTATTATTTGAATACAATTTTTGCTGTCTATATCCACCTCTGACGAATGTTCAGCACTAATTTGAGTTCCTCCTGTGCCCTACAGCGTTTAATTCCCATCCATCTTGGGCTTCACTGTGTGAGTTGAGTTTGACTGTTGAGATGTTTTTTGTCACAACACTTTTTAATTAAATGATACCTATGCCACTGAGTCTCATTTGCACCACCCCCTCGCCCCCCTCCCAACCTCCTTATGCCACCCCCCATCAGTTGTAATTTACGAGCAGCGAGGTGCGTCTTCAATTACAACATTCATATATGCAGAAATTCATCAGATTATCATCAGGCAGTCAATCCATCTCTGGAAAGGAAGGAAGACCTGTTTTTTTTTACCCACTGTTTATTTGAAATCTGTGAAATGTGAGCAAAAAACATTAACAATTACAATCTGGGGAAGATGATTCAGAAGCATATTAGCGAAAAATATAAAAAATGTATTACCTCAAGCTAGAAACAAAATGTGTTGATGATACAAAGAAAGAGCAGGGACTGTAAAAAGTGTAACCCCATCATTTCATTCAGTGGAAGTTCAAATTTGGTTGTTTTGATTAGATATTTTTGTATCTTAAATCAAATAAACTCAGATGGCTATTATGTATAGATATAGATAATAGAGGATATAGAACATTTATGGCAATAGTACAATATAATATATTACAATAGACACTATCCACACTACGCCACGAACAAGGGTTGCACAATTATTTAAATAAAAATTGCAATAGTAATGGTCACAAATAGACATTTTTTAGTCAATGTAATAGCATCTGACATGTATGTAATGTATGTATGTGGAAAACATGCTTGCCTTGTAGGTTTAACCTCTACAAACATGTTCTGAACGCTGAAGATTCATCCATCCATCCGCTTGTCAGAAACCGGGTCGTGGAGGCAGCAGTCTAAGCAGGGAACTCCTGCCTTCGACCACTGCCTGATCCACATTGCACCATGGTACCTCCCACGGGTGGTGGGTCCACGGGAGGGCCTGACAGCGTGTGCACAGGTGGGGACTCGAACCACCGACCCTCCGGTTAAAGGGCGAGTATCTACCCACTGCACTGCCGCTGCGGCTGAAGTCATGATTAGTTCAGTTAATATTTTTGGTCTTCTTTCAAGTTTTAATGCTTCCAGACACGTTTAAAATGTGCTGTGAACTGAATAATGGTTTTAAAAACAATGTTGCAAATCTAAATGCAATCGCAATTTATCATCAAACTAAATTGTGCCGCCCTACCATGAACACAGCAATAAGGTATAACATTATGATCACAAGGCACTGACTAGATCTTCATTATGGAACCTGTTACTTGGTGGGATATGGGTGGGATATATTTTTGTTTTCCATGCACGTTTAGAGAGAAAAACATTAAGAATTACAACCTGAGGCAAAAATTGAAAGCATATTATGTGAAATAAAATTTAAAAAAACGTATCACCTGAAGCTATGCAAAAAGAGCAGCGACTGTGAAAGTTTGACCCCTTCGTCTGAATACAAATCAAATATTTCCATAATGTGTAGTCTTTGTTTTGGGGCCCGACAATGAGGTAGATATCACAGCTTTGACTGTCCCATGGCAAAGCAGCTTACAATATGGAAAACTAATGAATTAAGTAGCATTAGGTTGTAAGGCTACAACTCTGTCCCCATGGGGTTGTCTATGATTTAACATGCAGCTTCCAGCGATTGTGCTAATTGAATGCCTAATCTAAACATAATGGGCACTAATATAAAAAAGGACAACAATAAAATGTGTTTAAGGACATTATCTGAATCCAGGCGTTTAGAGGCTTATGCAAAAATGTAAATGCAAAAACACCAAAGCAGTAATAGGACATCTGTTTAAAGATTTAAAATACATGCAATGGCTACTTTATAAGGTAGACCAAATCAAGTGAAACCTTCAGCTGCTGTAGGCCGCCTGCTTTATGTGACCTTGTGTAGTTAGTAATGGCATAAAACTGTATATAATGTAATGATGTTGCCTTCCTATTACTGGTATATCTAGCGAGGCTCAAACCTCAACATTTTTGTCTACAGAACTTCCACTTACTGGATATCTTTCTCAAACCATTCTCTGAAAACTCTACACATAGTTGTATGTGAAAGTCATAGTAAAAATCCACCTGGCACCAAGCACACTGTTCAATGTCACTCAAGTCATCTTTGTTCTTAATTCTGATGTCTGGTTTTAACTTCATCAGGTTTGTCTCCAACATATGTACATGATAGATCATTTTGTATTATGCTGCATGATTGGTTGATTAGCTATTTGAGTCACATGCAGGTAAATAGATTTACCTAATAAGGTGGTCAATGAGTGTACAGGAGTAATAGGACACCTGTTTATCAGTGCAGATCAGTGCAACAGGCTTTTCCAAGGTGATTTATCTCTAATCAATACTACAGTAAATCATGAAGATAATTATTTTAATACCTGCACCAAGTCTTCGAAGTGAAGAATCAATCATCTTTCCACCACAACCTTATTATTAGCATGATTACCCAGCGGAATCGTCCTCAACAGGACAGGGCCATATTTCAATATTCAATTTAGCCAGCCCACTAACAAACAACAAATTTAGGTCAAGAGAAATGATGGTCTGCCCTGATGTATTCGGTGTTTGGAGGGGATTTTCCTGTCTCAGCCGAGGCTAAACAAACAGTGGAGTCTGCATCAAGATTCATGAATAATAAAATGAAAACTTATCATGTTTTTATGTGCAATTTATATTACCGGAGGTGACAGCTCTGTTGGTGTGTTTGCTAAGAGTAGGTACTGTTCCCTTTCAGGTGACCAGCATGCCATGTAAAATACACTTCATATGCTAATGCAGTGCAGGCAAGGCACTGCACATTATTCAGTGAGCAACTTTCTGAGTGTTGGTAATGGACTACAATATGTTGTTTTGATGGCTGAAAAGAATTGCAACATGCAACATTTCACAAACTTTTAAAACAGAAAGACTGACTAGGTTAGGTTAAATGGCAGTTATTTGTTACACCAAACTATTGCTGAGAGCTACAAAATGCATTTTGAGTATAAAGGGACTATAAAGAGAGTCAAGTGGCCAGGCAGCAGCTGATCTTTGGCTGACAAGACAAGATGTACCTTGGTGAAAGAAGCATTTTAAGAAAATGGAATAGTTCATTTTTGTGGTCTATTTGTAGTCCTTTTGACATTGGTGTTTATAACTACGGGCAAAATATTTTTCTCTTGTGGAACAATATTTTTCCATGATTCTAGTTTTAGTTGCATTTCTGTTTTAATATTAAATGTAGTGATACATTTGAGTGAGTCGTGAGCTGTACCTGAACCTTCACGTCAGGAGAAATGTTTGTTACTAATAGCTGCATGAGCAATGAGCACTTCCTGTTTTTTTCATCTTTCTGTGACTGTGTTTTCCCTCTCAGGGTCACTGCTTGAGTCACATTTGTCTTTGTTAGTGTTCTGTAGACCCTAACCTGCCCACAGCAGTGGGCTGTCACAGACTTTCAAATGAATGCTGCTGCAAACATGACTCTTCTCTGAAGAGACGAGAAAACAAAGAGGCAAAGGTGGGTGCATGAATTATTTAAAAACAGCTGACATGAACATAATTCCTCCTGCATGGTGTAGGAGGACACTCATGGACTCACGCAGTACCCATGCTTTGGATTCGCTCATCTGGAACCACTCTTCCATTCGGAGATCAGAACACTAAGATTTGTTGCCACTTGGGAGTTACAGC
>JAVQKC010046096.1:0-24222 GCA_036025475.1 Philypnodon macrostomus
ATCGTAGATGTACCAAACTCAATCCAGTTCTGCATCTTCATGATATGTACCTGTGTGCACATAGGCTAATTTAAAGTGCTGCCAACTATGCTAATATTAAATAATGTATTCATTAATAATACAAAAAATATATTTTATTGACAAGAATTTACAACAAACTAAACAATGTAAAAAGAATATTGAGTCTATTGTTTTTTATTATTATTATCGTTATTTTTGTTGCTATTATTATTAGTATACATGCACCGTACATCCATCTATATAGAGTTTCCAGCTGCAGTAAAGGTCAAAGGGCTGAAGTGCATACATCAGCACATGCATCCGTCAGCCTGTGGTGAAGTGTCAGTGTTATAGATAGATTTGTTTCTGGCACAAAGGATGATCTGAGCTGGATTTATTAAAACTGGGAAAGATAAATGTGAGAGAACAAAGAGTGACCTGAAGGTGAGGAGTAAAACAATGATTCTTTAGAAAATCAAATATTAATGAAGTGTAAAATACTGTAGTGTCTGGGGTCAAGAAGGAGAAGTTTGTAAAATCAAAAATGAGTGTCTGTCTTTGTACATGTTTAAAACTGATCTGAGAACAGTGCACATTGGCTTTAAACCGAACCAGTGTGTGAAAATAGCCTTTGATTTGTGCAATCAGCAGACTTCATCAGCAGCACGTCAGTTATTGAACGCAGCTCCAATAACACCTGATTGTGGCTCACTCTCTGTATGTAACTGTATTAGTGCCTTAGCCCCCACTCTGTCTCCTCTGGACTTGTGGACTTTACAGCTGGATGGCCTAATTGGAGCCATTTCCACATATAATGTGGCAGCCCAAAGGGGCTCATTACAGACACTGGGCAAACCCAATTCAGCCTCACCCACCCCTCTAAAGAGTATGATGGTTGAGTCCAGTGATAAACAGCAGGGTTACCTAGAGCCCACACATTGATCATGATTAGAAAAGGGGTGTCCCGCTGGCTTTAGGCTCTGATGATGGTGTGTATGTTTTTATGACGCAGAGGAAACACTGCAGAAATGACTCACCTCATACATCATGAACACACTAAAGGACGGAGGCTGTTGTGACAACTTAGTTTTGACATTTGGTTCTAGTGGGTCTAAAATCCTGTGTTTGGCTCAGTGCTGTTTGCAGCAAGTATTAAAGCTGCTGATCGCTGTGGATTTGTGACACTGTGGTGAAGGCGTCCTGTCACTCAAGACCTCTGTGCTCTTTATCTAAAGTCATGCATGAGTCAGTGACACCTCTGTTATGTGGCATCAGCATACACACACGCACACACACACACATGCAGATAGACACACAGACATACACACACCATCACTGTGTGGACACGGCTCTGATGGTGTCATCTTTCTGCACCCGCAGCTACCACCGCGGATCACGGCACAGAGGCATAGCACAAGGACAAATAATAGCAAGTGATAAGCACTGGTTTAGGGTCAGGTTTAGGGCTGGGCTGTAATGTTAAAGGCCTCATGTTGGTACACTGAGGTGGTAACTGGTCGTAGCTTGCTCTTTCATTAAGGCTGACTCACAACGTATCTGACATTTAGGAGATATTTTAAAATGTCACTGGATTTTAGTGATGTCCAACAATATTTGTAAAATAATACCATGCTAGTATTTTGTCCTGTGATTTCTTGTTTTAAAACCCATACTGATGTTTTTACAGTGTATGTGGCTTTTGTCAGTCCACACATTTTCATGTTGTCCTCATTCTTCTACTGATCTAGTACAGTTGTGATCATTCAGTTTTTTTCATAGCGAGGTTTTAAGAAGTAACAATCAATGAAAACATGAATTTCTGTATTTTACTACACAAATAAAACCACTGCTGCCACATTGGACGTAAATCCCCCGGGTTTAATTATCCATGATCACATTCATAATTATATATTTTCCCTCCACAAGGGCACATAATTGGACAGCTTCGACACTTGGGAATCTTTCATGGTAGGAATCGTTGGTCTAACCCTCATTAAGCAACACAGAAATCCACTAGCGAAGTTAGCGCTCGGCAATCTGACAGCAAGAAGGTGCAGCCAAGACTTGCCGCATATAAAGTTCAAACTCAGGAAGCAGCTTTTAATTAACTAATGAATCTGCAGGCTTCCTCTGCTGGCCTTTGACCTTTTTCCGAGGCAAAATAAGCCCCTTCACAGTAAGAGACGTGTCACATGTGGTTCAAATCAATGGTCCAAACACCAAAACCCATTTTAATGAGATAAACGCCGCACCCAGCTCTATTCTGAGGGGCTGTTGGTATCCTGTAATTGAAATCTGTCCAGCGATGATCTTAAGGGGAAAGCGATTGATTAAATGTCTGTTATTTTTACTGTACGTATTAATACTGGCAAGACATAAAAGCGTTTACAACCAGATAAGGCAGTAAAGGCAGCTTAATGGATGCAATAAAAAAATACCAATACATTATTAATCACTGCAGATCAAATGATGAGGCTTTTATTTTGGAGGGATGCATGCAAGACCTAAATGAGGTCTAAACAAAAAGTATGTGCGACTTTGTGTCTCAGGCGGGTACACCATTTACGGGGGGCAGTTAGTCACATTGATTCACTTTATTGATGGTATTAACAACAAAACTTCCTTTGACATTTTCACTTACGCTTTTCTGATTAGCTGAACAGGGCTGACTTTAATATTCTGGGATGTAGCCTGAGTCATATTTCACAGGTCCAGTGTGTGCCCTGCAATGAATTAGTCAAGGGCAACTGGAGCTAGGCTATACCCCTATGGTTATCAGCAGAGAGGAACCTGCCTGAGGATAGGTGCTCTTACATCTTTTATCATTGCTGAGGCTGCAGCTCATTCCAGGCATAGAGGGAGAGCTATCAGTCAGAGGAAATGTCCAGTGTTAATTGCTGTTCAAGTACTCCTGAAATGAAGTAACCTTTCTCAATCAAATCAAAAAGAAAATAAATGATTGAATGCTTCAGTAGCACAGATAATTGGACTAGCCTTTGTGGACCACTGTAATTCTGTGACTACTAATGTACACCCCATAAACAGCGCCATACCTCACAGTAAAAAGGTCTCAGTTTGGAATTTCGCACGTTCTTCCTGTAAGTGTAATGTAACTGCAAGAGTCTAGCGGGGGTAGAAGTGGTCTTAACTGGCAAGTACAAATCTTAGAACGTAAGCAAGATACTAAAAACACAACTGGTGATTTTGAAGAGTACCAGAAATATCTCCAAGTGTTGCACAGACCAAACAAACAAATTGACAATAGTAGCTGTAACTCAAAGACATTGCCTTTCTTTTATGTCAAAGAGGGTATTCAAATTATGCCAAAGCAAATGAATCAAAAGAAAACAGTAACACAAGATTGCAGGAAACATTCCCCATTGTCTTTGAACAAACTAGAAAAATGAATGTCTGAGCTTGTGCCAACTGTTTTCCAGTTTTGATCATTTATCCACATTTTTATACAGAAATGGCTGCTGATATTCTATTTAAACCACCTTTGAAATTCCCCTAGTACCTCCTAGTTTGTATGAATGGAAAATTGCAGTCTTTATTAAAAATCTTACAAACCAAAAATCTTCAAAAGCAAATCTGTAACTCTTGTAGGCTCACGTTTGAGACTAATTTAGTTAATTTTACAATCATCAGAACAGTTTCCACATGTGCCATGGTGTGTGTTATTCTGTATTAATCAGTGGCAGGTGTTCCCTTCACAGCTGGTTAACTCATGCTAATGTGAAAGGCTGTCAGGCTTCATTGTCTTTGCATTGGCTGCTGCTGACTCCACATTACACAAGTGCCACAGACACAAACAGAACATGTGGGCTCCTGTTTGGGGCATGGACCTCACCGCTTGCTATGATCACCGTGAGATTCTGTCGTCATCGATGTCTGAACACTATTGCTGTGTTTTGGCAGGATATTATTTCAGTTAAGGGGCACATATTAAGCCCCTTTTAAAGATTTTCAATTCATTTTGTTTACTTCTAGAATTTAGTGATGCATTATAACAATGGTCTTGCTTGGATTAGGGGCATGTCCCTTTGAGAACATTTTTATATCTGCTGACCACATCCTATTTACTACTACATGCCTATGCCAACAGTGGAATGCAGTAGTAAACAAAATATAACTCAGCATAAATCCACAATATAAAATCGTAGAAAGCTCAGAGAAGAACAATAGAACCCCTTTAATGTCTGTATACAGATAGGGTTATGTATAGAACCAAACACAAACAAAGAGGACAGACCCTTTAAGCCAAACTAATGTTAACCTAGTTTTGTGCCTTTGTGTTGTAAAATGTTCTTTGTGTTCCGTAATTTTCCAACACAACAGCTTGGGATGTAGTGCGTTCCAACATTTGGGCAGTCACTGAGGGCATTGTGTCAAAATCTGTGCTGAAATTTTTATCACAACAAAAACGTCCCACTGGACACAACCATTTTGTTGTTCCCTGCTGCTTGATTATAGACAATGTTTCACAAAACTGAATAATATAACTTCTACACATTTGGGTTGGAAGATAAAGTGCATGCAAACACTCTGAATAAGACATGATGCCAGACTGTTGGCAATGGCATAATGTAGTTCTTAAGCCTCTCTAAAGGCTTCAGAAGAAAATGTACTATTTCTATTTTCTTGATTATGTAGTCACATGTAGTCATGATCATGGTGGATTCTAAATTTGCTGTGGAAATATGACTGTTTTCAAGGTTTACCATTTGCCTTAGCACATGCATGTCTTGGGATGGTTGAACACACAGTAACACAGGAAGGACATGCAGACTCCGCTCAAAGAAAATGTGTCTCAGAGGCAGGGGCACTCAACCACTCAGCCATAGAGACACCCCCTTTTTCATTATCAAGCTATTAAACTAAAATAACTGGCATTAAACTGGCATCATCCAGCAACATAACTCAGATAAGTTAAGTTGTAAAGCCTTTGTGTGACCCACAATACCGGTGTGAGGGAAAATACTGTATACGCACTCATTTTTTGATTAAACTGACTTTTATTTTCCTTTTATTGCAGGTGTGGACGTTGAGTTGCCTGTCTGCGTCAGTGGACAGGGCAGAGGAAGAGGGAAATGAAATGGTGGGCTAACCTGTCATGGAGGATTACTCATACAGGATGCAGTGAGGCCTATACCCAGCTGTGCTTCAGCACTGGTGCCATGATCCTGTTTTAACTGTGGGTGAGTAATTGTGAGTTTGTTCAGTTGATGGAGCCATATTTCCCTTTGAGAAAGTGTGAGAAAGAATATATTATTATTTCTATTTTCATATATTTGGCTTTGAGGTAAAAATGCTGTTTTTTGAAGAATTTTCACTCAGGTCATGATGAAGGTCAGCTGATTACTCTGTCTTTATAAACATACCTTTTGAGATACCCAATGAGTCCATTGTTCATTCAGCTTTGTTGCCACAGCTGCCATTGGGCATATTGGTGGTGATGTGTTAAGATATATATTGAATACAATCTATTCAACCACCACTAAACCCACCACTGCAATTGCACTTACACATTCATATAGGCAAGTTGGGTGTGCATTATAGTCCATTGAAAAAAAAAACAGCAGTATGGACTAGATTGAAGGCAATCGAACCACCATACGGCTGGTTAGAGAAAGACGTACTTCTGAGCCACTGCTGCCCGATTTAGATCGGAAATGTTTTTCAATATACAACACTCTAAACAGAACAGCTCAAATAGCGCCACAGTTTATTGGTGCATATAACAAGAGTAAAGGGGTAATTGTGTGGCTCTATTAATTAAAAGTCTATATTATTGCAGCCATTTACCCTTGAGCAAAACAGTTTTGGTGCAGGAGCAATTTTCATTATCATAAAAAACATACTGTAGAGAACGGCGTGTGAAATTACTGCTAAGCCCTTCCACTTATTAGTCCAACCATTAATGATGTATTTATTTACTGAGCTTACAGCATAATAGGCACAGCTAATTATTAAAGACTCCATACTCTGCCACCTATTGCAGTGTGAGCGGTTCACTGTGGTAAAAGAAAACACTCCTTTTCTCAAGTGAACATTTAAAACACATGGTTAATTTTGGAACCTTTTATAGTAGCATCAGAGCCTTTTTATGAAAAAAGTCTACAGTAACTGCTCAATGGAACTCTGGTACTCCCAAAAGCCTTTTAAGATCAAATATTGTAGATTTTATACCAGGAACCATTGTTTCAGTACAATAAATTAACCATTGGCAAACGCTAACCACTTGTACTTTATGGTTTAGTAGTTTTTATATTTTTAGAATTTTAAAACAGTTTTTCAATGACCTGTGAATATCTCTCTAATATTGTGACTGCTGAAGCAAAATAGTTTAGTTTGCTTCAGCATAATTGTATTACACAAATATTGTTAATTCATTTGCCAAAATGCTTGTTTGTTGTGATTTGTTGGATAGTCACTTTTAAAGATAACTCAAAAAGCAATAGTTGGATTTTGAGAACGGTTTTGTGGAATCTCTGTAATAGCACATCATTAAAATGTGTCTACTATTGCAAGATAGGACCAAATATACTAGTTCCAGCCACAAGGGGACAGTAAAGGGACTTTTTTAATGGTTTTGTGGATCAGTCAATGTACTCTATAGGAACCACATCTTTGTCATTGCAAGATGTCTGAGCTATCCAAACACTGTACATGAATGTGAACTACACTCTCTTGTTGTCATACTACAGGTAATGTCGAGCCAAATCAACAATCCTGGAGATGCCGAAGAGAAGAGATATTCTTGCCATTGTGTTGATCGTGTTACCCTGGACACTGCTGATCACTGTTTGGCACCAAAACGCTATAGCTCCACTGCTGGCCATCCGCAAGGGTAAGGACCACACAGCACTTCACTGAAGTACACTTGAACGCACACCGCTCTTCAGCTTTAGACAATAGGCTTCATCAAGAGGCACTCAAAATCTGGACCATTATCCTTATCATAGCTCCATATAACTCATCAAATATGATATACTACAGTACTGTGCAACTGTTTTAGTCAAGTGTAGAGTCTGTCTAGGTATAGCATGAAGAAACAGAAAGATGTGAGCAGCCTACAACCATTGATGAGATGGTGTAAAGATCAAACCCGCCCTTCTGAATGTTTACAAGTGGACACAGTACACCGTGTTACACTCTAAAAGGAAGCTTGGTGATTTGTTTTTGTTTTTCATAAAAAAAAAAACATGACTTTCAATTAACCCCTATTTGAGGCCTAAAACAAACCATGTGAAAATGTCAAGCATGCTGCAGAGTAAACAAAGTCAAATTGTAGTCAGCAAATCAATACAGTTCTTTGCCCTTGTGTTATAATGCCACCACTGGATACATAAGAGGTTGATAAATAAAAATCAACTGAGAGACACATGCACGTCTTTGGATGGTGGGAGACAGTACCCAGGATGAACCCACAGAAACACAGGGAGGACTCCACCCAAAGAGACTGCGTGTGACATGCTATGGTCTATCGAAATTTCTAAAATTAATGAATGTGAGTGAATGTGTCAGCCCTACAACCGAGGCCCATAATTGCTTGGGTAGGCTCTATTCATCCATGACCCCTAACAAGCAGAAGTGTATGAATAAAAACAATATTGTAATAAATTAAATGTACCTCTGACCCAGTTTAGCTCACAGTATCCAGTCTAGTCCTTCTTCAAAGATGTGTTAGAGGTTTTTTTTGGCATACTTCTCAGAGCTGGCAGCCTCTGTGCAACATCTGGCCATCAGCAGATTGTGTTAATCTATGAGCTCCAGAAAAAATCCTTTGTATCATTCAAGCTGCGGACGGAGACGCAACTGAGCACCAATGACTGTCATTAGCTCTGGCACAATGAAGACAAATGAACTGTGATTGTAATGTGAATTGTATTATTTATCAATTAGTGAATATTAGTGCAAAATAGCCTACTATATAGTCTTTTGGAGTTGAAATCAAGTAGGGTTGACTTGACTGGTAATTAAATATTTAGATTATATGGCATTATTGTTGTCATTTTAATTGTGACGACTGGCAAGTAAATTAAACAGCACAGATCATCTATTCACCATGGCACCTGTTAGTGGGTTAGACAGAATCAGTGATACTAACCCCTTCTCTGAAAACTCACACTTCACTTATCACAGTTAAGAGAGACTGTATATATCTCCTAGGAGCTTTATTGAATTGGTTGCTTAGGAACCCAGATGTCACTTTGGCCAGCTCAAAAAATATCCAAAGATCATAAAGAATAGGCCTAATCACTTGATCAGAAACTGAGGCTCAAGTGTTTTTATGAAAGATTTTGCATCTATCTCACATTCATCTTAACGACTTTCTATAAGCTATCATACTTGCGCAATTGAGCAGTAGTTCTCAAACTTTTCATACACAATTCCACCTTCAGAAATGTCTGGATTTCCGAGTATCATTTAATTGAATTGAAATTAGCATAAACTAGGACTAAACTAAAACTAAACCAGGCCTAATCCTAAACTAGGTCTATAGGAACTGCAAAGAACTCACACCACATTTTGAGAACCACTGCAACAGAGAGAAGCACATTCAGGACAAGGGAGTCTGTGGTGGAGGGGGTGCATAAAAAGGGGGCAGATTTACATACAGTTCCCACAGTTCTTGTCTCAAAAACAGCCAAGCCCAAAGGCGACGCTGGGGGACATGTTCATTTTCCGTCCTGTCTCTCTGTCCATCAGTTGTATTGCACTCACGGTGCCTGCCTTCACTTTTTGCAGCCTGTCACCACCTAGTAAAAGAGATCTTTATCATACCAGAGAGGCTTGCAGTCCGCCACCACCGGCTCTCAGGTACACTTGGGTTTAAGTCACCTGAGGCAAACATACAAAGGGCAGCTCAAGGTTGCGCTAATGCCTTACATGTTCTTCCTATCTCCCATATCTGCAGATGACGGCGCGGAGGCGAAGAGGGACGCTGGTGGGATGGCGCAGGACTCAAAGGAATATTGTGCCTCGGATAAGGACATAGTAGAGGTGGTGAGAACCGAGTATGTATACACGCGGCCGCCTCCTTGGTCTGACGTGCTGCCTACCATTCATATCATCACCCCCACATACAGCAGACCGGTTCAAAAGGCCGAGCTAACACGGCTAGCTAACACGTTCCTCCACGTTCCCAACCTGCACTGGATCCTGGTGGAGGATTCTCAAAGGAGGACGCCGCTGGTGACAAGGCTTTTGAGAGAAACAGGACTGAATTACACCCATCTAAACGTAGAGACGCCCCGGAACTATAAGCTGAGAGGGGACACTCGAGATCCCAGAATCCCGCGGGGCACCATGCAGAGGAACCTGGCTCTTCGCTGGCTAAGAGAAACGTTCAACGCCAACAGCAGTCAAGCGGGGATCGTTTACTTTGCAGATGATGACAACACATACAGCCTGGAGTTATTTGAAGAGGTAAGACTTGCAGTTGAAAGTTTTATACAGTTTTATGTCAAAGCTTTAGAATGATGTCACTGATATAGCTCTGTATAGAATCAATGAGCAGGACAAGGATCGCTTCAATTGGTATTCTGTTAGGCATTGTACTGTAGGAACAAACATCTTTTTATTTATTTTTATTTTATTGTTTAAATTGCTATATTTAGTGCAGTCTTACTAAATGTATTTCTTTAGATAATGCTGGGCATCTATGGTTTATTGTCAAATTGCATCTGTATAATTATTTTTTGGATTTTAAGACATTCTTCATTTCTTTCTTTTGAATTTTAATTTGGTTTTATACCAAATACACAATGACACAACCATCTCGATTTATCCAGGCTTAGGACCAGTATAAGCAATACAATGAGTTGGGACTCCTTGTGGTTGGATTCATGAGGCTATTTGGCTATTACCATTACTCACAATTATGCATACTGTCAGAGGAAACACACACTTTCTGTTGGTGCATTTGTTTGTTGGTGACCAGTGACCAGACTCTGTTCACTCAACTGCTTTGTGTGCATGTTTGATGTTCTACATAAGTGGCATTTCTATGTCTTCTATATTTATCTATGTACGGCTGAATGGCAGGAGAGAGAGACTGTGCACAGCTATAAATTCTCTGTTAGCGAGGCTACACAAAGCATTTGTTTTAGCTTCTAACAAGCCCAGTCAGTCAGAGCTGTGGAGCTGTTTTAGTAGGGAGAGCAGGCATGTACATCTCAGACCACATCCATCTCAAACTGAGCTGAGTTATCTGAGTGGACACACTCCAGGTCCTCTGAGCATTAGCCTCTAGTCTTGTTAGCGCCGCACGTGTTGGCCAGTCGAATAAATGGAGCTTCAATATTGACGGGGCCTGTCGTTACCAGCCTATACTCTATCTTCCCCAGAGGCTCCATCACCTGCAACAGGACAATTTATGGACCATAGAAACGGGTGCAATTGAGAGAGTGAGAGATTTAACATGATCACAAAATATCACAATTCTTTAGTGTGGGCAAAATTCTGCTTACGTGCATATGTGTCTGGAGGATTCCTAACATAAAACAAAAAATGCATGACCAATAGAAGTTGAGTTTGACTTTAGTTAATTCTGACAAATTACTGAGGCCAGATAGTGTGTATATATATATATATATATATATATATATATATATATATATATATATATATTATTCTAAACATTGTAGGAAACCTCATCTACTCATCTCTGCTTTAATAAACATTTATATATCCACCTAAAGCAGTTATTTAACCCCCTGACCCCCCCTAAGCCCTCCTTATGCTGTTCAAAGTCAGTGTTACTAGACAATCCCTAACACAGCAGCCATTAGATTCCACTAATGTTCTAATGCAACAGCCCCAAAATAAATGTACTGCAGCTTCTATACAGAACACACTGACTTTCTCAAGTGGATAATGTATGCACTCACATCAGTTTCAAGAAGAATTTTACCTTTGTTTCCATACTGCACTGACTCGACCGTGTGTAATGCTCCTTCATTAGAAAAAAAACACCTTTTATTACTGCACCAGCTCTAGTTCAAACAGTACATAAGAAACTGGTGAGGGAAATGAGGTTGTGAGGTTGTTTGATGCTTGAAGATTAAAGGACAAGTATAATGTGAAAAGTAGGAAGCACTGTGCTACCGTAAAGTATGTCCTCCAACCAATGGGAGTATGTTCGTATAGATACTGTGGCTAATGAATCAGCTCCTTAAAGAGTTCGAGCATAAAACATACCTGCAAGTTCTGGTTTAATCTTAATTTAGACCTGGTTTAGTCCTGGTTAATTCTAATGCAGTTCTAATGTATTCCTGGTTTAGTCTAATGCTGGTTAGACCTTTTAAACCGAGTTTAGTCCTGGTTTAGAACTAGATTAGACCTGGTTTAGATCTACTTTTATTCCTGGTTTGTTTCAGATTTGTACCCAAAGACAGTTAATATTGACAATACTGGCATGGTCTTATGCAATAATGACAACTAAACCAGGAAACCAGACCAAATCACTCGACTCCATGCTTTCTCTGCCTTTACCTATAGATGAGATCCACACGTAAAGTTTCTGTGTGGCCCGTGGCGTTTGTGGGCGGCCTGAGGTACGAGTCGCCCAAGGTAAACGCAGCGGGAAAGGTGTATGGCTGGAAGACGGTATTTGACCCACACCGGCCTTTTGCAATCGACATGGCCGGCTTCGCCATCAACCTGCGGCTCATTCTCTTCAAGCCACAAGCGTACTTCAAACTGCGAGGAGTGAAGGGAGGTTACCAGGAGAGTAGTCTGCTTCGAGAACTGGTCACGCTCAACGACCTGGAGCCTAAAGCATCCAATTGCACTAAGGTAATTTGTTGTTTTTTTGCTTGAAGCTTCTGAACTTAAAACTCAATTGTTAGGTGGTTCGCTTGCAGGCCTTGGCACAAAAAAAGAATCACAATATAATAATTCAGACTTGGAGACTGGACCTGGAGGCTAAAAAATGTTGGCTGTAAAAACTGACATTCTTTGAGGAGCTCGAAAGAAATCATTTTGATTCGATGGGTTTTCTTTACAGTGTTTTATGCTGGTGGCGCTTGATAGATTAATATTAAAATATATTTTTTATTATGATTCCGATTACACCGTGCCCATTAATGAATCTTTTAAGATTGATGTTTACTATTCGTTTTTGGCAAGTTACATGTGTATTGCGGTTCAGTTGTTTTATTTATGTATTTATGTATTAAGTGTAAAAACAATGAATCTAATAATTTCTAGTCTCCATAGAAGAGTTTAAGCCTTATTCCTGATTTGTAAGATAAACTATTACTATTGTTCTCTACTACTGTATGTAATCTGAATGCCATATTAACGCATTTTCTCAAGGATTCATTTGGTGCATGAAAGCTTTGGGCAAGAGCAGTAGTCACACTTTTGTCATTTATGCTCACTGCACCCTTCAAAGTATGTATGTGCCTCATTGTGGCCAAAAGACGTCGGCCACAATGTCATGGATAGACAGAATACCTGGGGTAGAGGGTATTCATTGAGCCAGCTTTTTCTTCTGCTCTCTTCAAGCCAATGACTGTGCAAAATGAAAAGCGAGGATTCAAGAAGACCTATTGGAGTGGGGGGATCCAGGGAGGTAGAGACTGATTATAGCTGAGCTCAAGGATGGACACAAGGGCAGGTGGGCGCCAAAAAAATGGATAGGCGTGTTCGGGCATCTCCTTCACTTATAATCTCCCACTTCAGATGCAAGCGTAACTATTAACCTCTCTTCTCGCACCTGAGCAAAGTGGGAGTGGGCTCGTGGCACATTTCAAACAGGGCCCGATGCATAATTCATGTTGGGGCCGCCACGGTGAGATGAAAGGAAAGTGGCTTCTAACGCCGAACAGAGCCGGGGAAATGAGCTTGACACTTTCTCTCCTCTCTCTCGTCTTCCCTTGATCGCCATGCCATCATTTTCCTGGTTGTTTGTCCGGTCTCGAGGGCCAAATCAATCCGAAGTCTAAAAGGCTTTGTAGGTACAATTGCACACCCTAAGAAAAAGTGCATTGTTTTACTTGCAAACCAACAGATAGTGTCAAGAGAAAAGACAGAAGTGTCTGTATAGGGTGAACAATTTGTCTGAAGTCACTTGAGCAGATGGAAATTGCAATGCAGTGCAAAAATATTCAGCGACATACTTTAGAGATTTTCTTTAGCAATTACTTACCTCTGTATATTAATAAAATGAGCTTATTCATTCACTGCACAGCCTCACACTGGTGTTAATAAGCTACCTCTGACTATCCTATGACCTCTCCAATCATCACAATCACAATTCTAAATACAGGAGGCAAGGTTCACTTATGGACACAATGATTGTATAAACCGAGTGGGGTTTGAACCACCAATTTTTCAGTTTGTTGATAACCTGGTATACTTCTTTTGCTGCTGCAAGTATGTGAAAGTCTATTTTAAGTTAAAATTGCATACTAATGTGCTACATACTGTACCCAGCTTTGCACCTGGGGACAGCCATTATCCTAACCCTGAAGCGGTAACATGTCTGTGCTGAGTGGATCTGTATCATATTTGTAAGATAACACTTCCATGGACCCTCTCCTGTCCCTAATGTAGGATTCACTCTCAAGTGGCTTTTTACACCGAGCTGCAACAGGAAATACATGTTTTGAAGAACACGAGGCGCAGAGTGGGAACTAAAAGCAGAGAAAAGAAGAACAGCATGTTACTAATTTTCTGTCTGTGTGTGTTTTTAACTCCAGATACTTGTGTGGCACACAAGAACAGAGAAACCTGTGCTTGTCAACGAAGGGAAGAAAGGATTCACAGACCCCAATGTGGAAATTTGAACAGATTATTGTAAGTGGTTTGAAAATTACACTTTCTCTGTATTTACTAAAATGCTACCTATTATGTTCTCTTTTGAAACCCATACCACGAGTTGAATTTAGTTTCATTCAAAAATGTTTAAGTATTTATGTATCCTGGAGTACTGACCTTCTCTAGAGCTGAAAATGCTCTGTTACATCTTTCAGCATAGATAACATACTTTCCATTGTTTGCATTGGCTGTGCTAGTGAAGTGGGCGTGGAGAAAAATAAAAAGAGTCTTATAATGGCCATGCATCTTATTTGAGCTCTTCAGCAGAGAAGGAGATAGAAAAAAGAAATACTGAAGCAAAAAAAAACTTGAAAAAGGCATAATAGTCACTTTATCTTAAGTGGAAAATTAATAATATTTGAGCTCTTACAGAACGCAGGTGTTTGTAATTTTCTAACTAAAACAAATTAATTATGTTCTTTTCATTTTCAATCGCAGCAGCAGTTAATTTTTCTAAATGTCAACAATAAACAGTCTTAATGAACCTAAATGAAAGCTTTCTCATCGTACCTTAATCCTTTTTATTGCAGGTGCTTGGCCTTGGACCCACAGGGAAAGAAAAACAACCCCAGTCTGTTGATAAGTGCAACCAGCATTTGTGTCTTAATCATCTTCGGGGTAACGTAAAAAAAGTCATGGAGGCCTTCGAAACAGGGAGCTTTCCTTTTTGGACATTTTGAAATTCTGGAACGTTATAAGTGATAAATTATAATAAAGCACAGATATGGAGAAAAAGACGCCTCACAATGCTAGGGATACACAAGACTTTGCACCTACAGTGGAAGCAACTGGAAATAACATTACCAAAAGGGACAGCACAAAATAAGCATCTTCAACCAGTGGATTCAAAAGTCGTCGAAGAAGAAATCAATAACTGAAAATATCAAATGTAAAATGTCTGGATCTGCACACTCCAGGACAACACGGAGCCTTGAAAAACAAATCATTTCAGCAAAGGGAAGGAATGTTCTTTTTGATAAATAATATTTAATTGATTTAAGTGTTTTGAAGGCACTTGACTCACTATAGTTCACTACTACTGACTATTGTATTTGCATTTTGTCCTCCTTGGGTTATTGTTCATTTTATATCATTCTTAGAGCCATTAAAGACACCAGTACACACACATGCATAGACACTGAAATCCTAATAAACTCGTCTCAGCACTTACAACCAGTCCACCATGTGTAAATAGTAAAGTTGACTCGACAACAATCAAAGAAAGAGTTTGTAATTACTGTATTTCAATGTTCCTCACAGTAAAATCCTCACAGTGATGCACATGTTAAGATAATGTGGAAAGAGTTAATAGCACATAAGCCCTTCACATTGTATGGTGAGATAGGATATAATACAGGCATATCCACAAAACAGAACATGGCAGCTTCAGTTATAGTATGGTCTATGCACCAGGTAACAAAGAGATAAAATAGCATTATGGGAAATTTACGATGCATTTAGTTTTTTTTTTGTAAATCTCCATTGCCATATCAGACGAAAAAAAGAAAGGCCCTATTACGACAACATACCACGGTATCCTGCTATTTCAGAATGTTGCCAACAAAAACATAAGATTATCGCAAAAGTAATCCTGTATGCTGAGGCGCTGACCTTCTCAGGAGCTTAAAATGCTTGGTTTAAGCTTTCTACATTGAATGGTGAAGATATCCCACCTACTACATTCCATTGTTTGCTAAGGCTGTAGTAGGGAATTATAAAGAGTGAAATTTTAATCTAGGGGTAAACTAATCGATTCACTAAGCATAAAAATGGCATAATATCGTCCCATGAACACATATGCTTAATTACAACATCTACATTAATGTACAATCAGAAAATTATGTGCATGGCCCCAAATATCTTTGAAAAGGAACTATGTACACTGACTGCATCCTATTGAAAAAGCACAATAAAACTCTTTTTTTTTTTAGATAATTACGGCAATACATTTAATTGAGAATTGAGGCTGGTAAACTCTATTGTATTTATGCTGTATCCGTCTTTGTAAACACTAAAAGGCTCATGGAAGAAGGCAGTGCAGTACTTTAGACTGTAGCTACAACATTGTATTTAGCTTAACACTGTAACAAAGATATACTGCACCTTTTCTAATAGAATCTCACCCTCTAGTCCACCTGATAAATCATCTCTCTGTGGTAGCCCTTATCTCACATTACCCAGCAAAACAAGATAATTCAAACTCTAAACTTGTACTGTTGCCAGATTATCTCAATCCCACATCCATCCTCCCCAGCAGACAACAGTACAGAATAAAGACATGTATCAGATTGTTCTGTTCTTCCCCTTATTTATTGAAAGTTTATTATATTTATTTATTTATCATATGTGGATGTGCAATTTAATAAAGTCTGTGTTTACCTGCAGCTGGACAAATACGGATCTTAGTCATACAACTACTGTTTTTCTTTTTTATTACACAAGCATTCATGAATGTATTGCTGCATCATAATTATACAGAAAATACAGATATAAAATAGATATACGTTCAAGTGAGCAGGTATGAAAGGTCCCTCAAAAGCCCCTTTTCCATGCCAAACATATTTTTTGATCTTGGCTTTTCAGAAAGTCCCTCAAAATGAAAGCCGTTTATCCAGGCTTGAGATTGACACAAAGAATAAGATTGGTTTCATTCACAGTTCATATCTGGGTATTGTCTAAAAAAATGTAATGTGACTAACATCATTTTTGCAGCAATACATTTGTGTTTCTTCAAATTATTTTTGTGGCAGGCCTTGTATTTTTCAATATTCAAACTCAAACAATGGCCATGCAGCTAACAGAACAGCATGTGGAACAATGATTAGGTTATTGTGGTCTTATTGTATGGTGTTTATCAAAAAGGGCTTCACATTCAAAATGATGTTACAGCTCTTACCGATATCAACTTTTCTTATTTGAATAACTGATGTATCAAGCAATAGCTATTACTCCAAATTGGTCTAATAGAACTAATGAGCTAAGACGGTGCAGGCTGTTCAGTATTTATTTTCAGTTAATGAGTGTTTCCTTGTGAGGGCTTCTCTAAGGCACAATATACTTTACATTCAAGTCCTCTCGTTCATTTTCACCACTTCTGTCATTTCTCAAACTCATGTGATCACATTTTATGCATGTGAAGGTTGTTAATTTGCCACAGCAGTTCAGTCTCAGAGAAAGATGTTCAAACATGTTAGTTGAAATCAAGAAAAATAAATAACTCCAGATGAACATTTTGTGTTGTGTGTTTGTGCATGTTTCAATCCGTTGTTATTTCACAAAAGTTTGGTACATTTAGATAATAACAAATTTAATATGTTTTTAAAATGTGGATTTTTACCCCAAAATAGTGCAAAAATATATGTTAGATTTCCCTCCCTACAAATGATCACTCCAAACAAAAATACTTTATTTAAATCTAGTTTTGCTGTATCTTATTATTTATATACAGCCAAACCAGACTGAAATAGCTTGTCCTTGTAAGACTCCAATGCAAATAATTGTGTTTCCTTCAGTGTTTTTGAATGTAAGTTTGTTAAAATGTGTCATTTTTAAGCCAAGGTTACATCTAGTTGCGGTTCTTGACTCTCCATACGTCCTCTATTGCGGGCTCATTTCACTGGACATCCACAGTCATGCCATAGTCTGGGCTGGTGGTGAAGTGAACCTTACCGTCTGCTTCTTGCTCTTCAAACAACATCAGCTGTCACAGAAGTAGAAGAATGGACTCAATATGCGAATAATGTGAATCATGAAAAAAGAGTGGACATAGACATTTCAGCTTCTTCTGTATACTTTCACATACATTATATAAATTGTACATACTTTATATTCTTACTCATCAGGTGCATGTTAAAATACCTTGCCTCCTGAGACACTGACAACGCTAGTACAGTATGTGAAAGGTAACTGAAGATATTCATGTCACAGATATACCTGGTTATCTCCTCTGTTGAGCCAAGGGGCAGGCAGATACAGAGTCTGTTGAGGCCCAACTGAAAAGTACCTTCCAAGGTTTCTTCCATTGACAAAGACAACACCTTTACCCCAGCCCTGAACAGAAAATAAGGTTAATTAGGTTACTTAACTTAATTTATGTAGGAACTTTAAGTGTGTCATGATTGTCCAACTTACAGGGAGTTTGATAAAAGTGTCCTTGGGGTTAGTGTTTATGTAGAGTCTAGTTTGGAAGAACCCTGGAAAGGTGGGTTTTTGACGCATAGAAGACCAGTGGCCTGACGTCTGCAGTCTGAAAAAAGGGAAAAAATAAAGCATTTACATCATCAGTGGAAGTGAGGAACCAGTGCTATTGAGTGTAGAGTCTGTAGATAGATGAAGCATAGTGATTATATCAGATTAAACTTATAATGCCTTATTGCAATATCAGTACAATAGAAATAAAACATTAAAGAGGTAATTGTCTGAGCATTTTCAACGTCATTCTTACAGTTGAGACGGTAATTTAATCAACAGGAAAGCTAAGACAGGAAGGTGTAATGACAGTCACAATCACAAACACACAGGAAATAACAATTGTTAAAAAACACACAAACTTGTTCACAAAGGCTGGCTTCATATCCAAACTATAAATAAGGAAGTCTCGGAGTGGTTGCTTGTTTAACTCAATGTCTCCAACAAGACCTAAATAATGAATGAAGTCTGTCATTAAATCTAACATGTGTAATTGATTATAATTATAGCGATCCATATCAGATCTATTTACCTTTGCGTTGCTCGTCCAGAGTTATTCCATAATTGACTCTTCCAGCGTTCTCCACCAATAAGCGTAGTGTTCTTTTCCCCTAGTATGTACCAACAAGGAAAAATGCTATTAATATGTTATAGCATTCGTTCTGAAACTTTCTACACAACACTACCTGAGAAAGTACTTTACAGATACAGACTTTTATAAACTAAAATGAGCATGAGCAATGTTGCATGTTGTGAATTCTTGCTTGATGTAAATGTCAACATTGGTACCAGCAAGCATCAAAGTTAAACAACTCCCACACTAGCACACCACAAAAACAAAAAATACCTTTCCGTCAGGCAACGTGAGCTCCTGATCTTTATAATCCAGAACACCAACAAACTGTTTGTCAACAAAAACCTAATAAAAATGACACAGTATTGTTATTGTTAACACATGTAAGCGTTTGTGTAAAAGTCACAGTTTCAGATTGTTAGCAAGTTCAGCAATCAGCACCAATCCACAGTGCTACTGATGACAAAAAGAATAAAGTGAAATGTTCTTTCACTATTCAAATGTGTGAGACAGAAAGTACTGGAGATCTCACCAAGGCTCTGTCCCGGACATTGTTGTTGGATTTGAGAGTCCCTCCGGAGTTAATGGTAGTTTCATATAAAGTGTATCCATACGATTGGCCATTGTTGTTGTTTACAGGGAGATTCTCCATGTTGATAGGCCTCTCTGATTTAAACGGCTAGACATATACAGCAGAAGAATACAGATTTTCTCAGTGTCTAGATACAACTATTATGTAACATTAAATAAAACACCACACTTGCCACAAAGTTTCGAACTACAATTTTGTGATCCAGCGTATTTGTTAAGTTTGACACTATTTTTCACATTCACATTTTCACACAGCATTTGTCTGCACTTGAGACTCAAGTTTTAACTTTCTAAAGAACAATAATTACCCTCTACCATGACAAAATCAAAGTGAAATCACCAAATGCACAGATTTTTTCTTTTGGTTAAGATCTATATTTTTGTCACAATCTCTAATAGCATGTATGTAATGTAACACAAATATGCAATAATTTTATTCCATATTACTATATTGTATGTACAAGTAAATTGTTGATGCCTGTAGACAATAGAGTTATTACACTCAGATTATCCAGACAGATGCCCACAAGCGAAGTGGTACATCTCCATGCCTTTTTGAGTGGGAGGTCATAGATACATTTCCCTGAGCCAGAAACACCAAGCACAAATTGAGCCAGTCCCAAGCCAGGGTAAATGGAGAGGATTGCTTTAAAGACGGCACCCCCTGGAGGAAAGGAAGTAGACAACAGGAAATGCATATATAGCTACTATTAAACCATTTACATGCCTTGGCTGTGAACTGCAGACTGTCCCAAAGAGATAGATGCTGGTGGATGACTGCAGGCTGGTATGCTTTTCTCTTACGAAGAAAGGGCAGCCCAGGAAGGTCCCCAGCTGGAAAATATTGACTCAATTAATTAATAAATTGTTTGTCTTTGATATCTATAGGAAGTCTCCAAGGTTTTTACCCACACACCATAAGACTATACAAAGATTTTCTGTCATTGCTAAAAGTGCCAGGATCTACACTGTTACTACACAATCCACTTCACAATGGTTAGCAGCATTTATCTGAATCCTCTGCTGCTTTTAAAGGCGTTAGAGCTTGTAAAGACACCAACTCTCCCGGAGGAGACGCTTGACAGGATTTCCTTATCGCCAAGTGGTAACATCTCTTTAGGAAGTCTTTGGGGGAAAACAGCAAAACAGCTTGTACGCATTTATTTTAGTAAACAATATATCATGTACACAATTTCCCTGTGTAACATTGTATTAGCACTCGAATCTAAGCCTGCCTAAATGACATGAGCATATACAACACTTGCAATACCATATCTTATTTAATAATCAGATTAAATTAGCCGTGTGTGTTGTGGTAACTCATAAGAAGACAAAGTCTACTCAAGTATATCTCTTATCCAGGCCACTGCACATTGTTTATCAGACTACAGCCCATTAGGATGAATCATGCAAGCAGAGTTTTCAAACCATCTTCAATCAGAGCTGCACAGAGAAAATTGTTATTTTGTTGTGTTGAGTTCGGTCCTAGATTACCAAAAGCTCCATCTCTGATCATCCCTGGCCACAAAACACTTGAGACTTCTGCCCCACAAAAACAATGCTTTGAACCCAACAGCAAAAACCGCATGAGAAATAAACTTGATAAAATAAAATTGAGACCTGGACCTTATTTTTGGTGAATTTATTTATATTACTTATATGTTTTTACATATAGATAATTGACAAAAACACAAATTACAGTAATATTATTAATTCGAATTTTAAAATAAATTGGAATAATTACACTCAAGATGAGAACGTTAATATAAATGAGGACTTCTGCCCCCATCCTTATCCAGAGTATATAATCATCTTGTTTACTGCCTCTGAATGCCTCTTTTTTATATTATTTACTGTTCATTCAGGTTTGCAGCTCCTGAGAAGATCAGTGTCTCAGCAAACGGGATTAGTGAAAGATGCACCAATGAAACAAAATACATGAAAGAAAGCTCAGTCAAGTCGAGTTAGCGTATTAGGGCCCCTTTAATTTATAAACTGGAAAGATTGGCAACAGAAATGAGACCTACTGTATGTGAGAAATAAGAATTCAACAACACTTACTGTGGTAGTCGCTGAATAGATTTCTTAGAAGACGATATTTTGTGGTGTAATCCCCGGCCTCGGATAATGGAGCATCATAATCTGAAATAGATAATGTGAGTTCAGGACTGCAGGCTCAGGAGTCTCAGCATCATGTCATGGCAGATGCATTCACAGCACACACCTATCACAGATCTCGAGACAGCAGCTGACCTAGACACATTCAAGTTATCTTGACTAAAAATGTAGCCCTTTGTAAAGCATTCAGTTTTTATACATGTATAGAGACTGCTGAAGGTCAGAGGTGGGCTTCCCTGCTGCTTAACACTTGCTTGAACAGATCTTTTTTTCCTAGAAAAGGAGGTCAGTGCAAAGTTAAGTGCAATACTGTGCAATATTCCATTTACATTCTTTAGCATTTTATAGAAGGTGTAGTGCAAATGGAAGTCAGACGTCCTTCGGGTCCTTTTCATACAGATTGTATGAATATGGGAATGCCATACATTTCAATTTGAAAGTTTGAAAGTGAAAAACACCATAGATGTGTAAATGTAATCAGCACATTAACCACAAAATGCCCACCCAATAAATCTATAAGTATATCTTTGTTATTAATGCTTTTGTTATTTCGCAGAGAACAGGTGTAAGTAACATACCATAACTCGTGACCATGGCTTTAGGGGCTGGTATTTTAACAGTGAATGCTCCGCTCATAAATCCAAAATTGGTCCCTCCATGAAACATGTACAGATTAATGGACATGTTCATTTTTAGGATTTCTGAGACAACAGCCACCATCTCTGTGAAGAGATAAAAGTGAATTATTATCAGATTAATTAAATAATCACTGAAATGGTTAATGCAAAAGTTGTTTACTACAATATATGAGTGAATGGGGCCATATACATTTGCATCTATATCGAGAGCTTCTCGGTCACAAGCCATGACCAACTGCAGTGTGCTGCAGTCTGCAAAGCACTGAACCGTTTCATTATTTGAATCCAGCCTGAAGCTGAAATTCAGTATGGCAAAGGTTTTTTTTTATCAATTTGTCCCCCCAAAAAGAGACTAGACATCTTTCACAAAACACTGACATCATTTTGAATCTTCTCTTACTTCATCTAAATAAAAGCGGAAATTGTAAAGTTCCCATGGCTAGAAGCACCTGCCTGACCCTTGTTGGGATGAAGCCAGAATCATCTATCGTGCTCTTACCCTCAGCTGGGTATACATGATGTAGGTCCCCCCAGAGATCAAACCAGCCTGACCAATACTCCATCACCATCTTAGGCCTCTGGGGCTGAGAAAAAACACAAATAAAATTTAAATTATACAGTAGCTATGACTAGAGACACAGATGCAAAAATACTGACTTACTTGTATTTCATCCAGATACATGATGTCTTTTTGGTTCAGTTTCTGGAAGTTAATCGTTTCCAGTGCTTACAAAACAAAAACAATACAAACAGAAGTAAAATAAGCCTTTTAGCGATTTATTTCATTTAGACACACCAAGACATGTACAAAACTATACATTACTGCAGCCGTCTTTATGCTGCTGAGTGAAATAACATTATGATCACTATAATGTGTATTTGTGTGAACTCTTTATCCTCCAGACAATACCTCCATTTACTCCTCCGAGCTTCAGTCCTGCTGAGTTGTCTGAGGTCAGCAGCAGCTCTGTGATGCCCCTTGTCAATAATGTCTAAAAAAAGAAAAGAACTAAAGTATTTAAAACTATTGGCTTATAATGTTAATTTCAGTATTCGTGTTCTACCTCCTTGATGAAAGCCATGTATTCTGTATCTTTCGCATAGGATCCATATTCATTCTCCACTTGAACAGCAATTATGGGGCCACCGTTGGAGTACTATGCAGTATGCAAAGAATAGACATTAACTATATCTAATAACGCTGGTATTATCTAAACATAATTCTATAGAAATGTGGTTTTATTGCATTCAGTTCAAAAGGACTGTATATCTCTATCCACGAACCCACCTGATGCGGGACAACTTTTTTAATAAGTTGATCAAAGTAGGAGCTGACTGCACTGGTAAATCCTGGATAACTTGTTCTTAGCTTCATGCTTGGATCCCGAAGTAACCAACTAAAAAAGTCCCACAATGCATTTTACTAAAGCATTGAGGGTCTGGGATATAACATGTTCAGTGAGTCTTCTACCTCGGGAGCCCTCCTAAATCCCATTCAGCACAGATATAGGGTCCTGGTCGCAGAATCACCCAAAGTCCTAAACTGGATGCAAGACGGAGGTAGGCCCTACAAGAATAAGCACAATTGTTTGTATGCAATATATTTTATTTGAGACAAAAAATGTGATCAGTTATTCTCACTACGTCTCTCTCACAACACATAATAGGTGAGAAAATGCCATAATGCTTTCTTCAGTGTATGTGTAAGCTTGCTATACTGAAGAATTGAAAAGAGCTCTTTTGCAGGACAACAGTGCCACCTATAGGAATAATTTCCACAGTACAGAATAAAACCTAATTTGTTTAACTTACACTAAATCCAAGTCATTCTCAAAGTCAAACACACCACGTTCAGGTTGATGTAGATTCCAGGGAACATATCTATAAAATGACATCAAGAATAAACATAAAACATCTATCTTGTACCTAATTATTTTTCCATTAAACTCTATTAGCTAAAATGTAGTTCTGCCTAACAAAGCGGACAGTAAGTCTATATTCTTACGTTGTGAGCGTATTAATGCCACAGACTTTCATCTTGAGTAATCGGTCCTCCCAATAGTCTCTGGGCACTCTGAAGTAGTGGATGGATCCTCCCAAGATACAAAAAGGCTTTCCTTCCAGAGTGAACTGAGAACTGTTGGCTTTCAGACCCTCTGTTCGACTCATCTTTCTGACTTCAGACTGACGACGTATACTTGGAAAGAGAAAAAAAATCAGACACATAAAAATATATATATATATATATATATATATATATATATATATATATATATATATATA
>JAVQKC010046106.1:0-26802 GCA_036025475.1 Philypnodon macrostomus
ATCCAGGTAGAGGTCATTCTGGAAGTTGAAAAAGGGCATCTGGACAAGGTTTTGATTGTTGAAAAGCTTTCATCTGCCAGTCCAGCAGACTTCTTCAGTTCTGGTTAGAAAGGTGGGTGAGCTGAGATTTTCTCACCCACCCAGTCTGCTAGATTGGCAGATGAAAGTTTTTCAACAATCAAAACCTTGTCCAGATGCCCTTTTTCAACTTTCAGAATACTACAAACATACCATATATAACATACCTTATATATAAAATGCATCTTAAACAGACAGACAACTTCAACATGTAAAACAAAAGTATGCTAAATTGAATTAGATTTTTATGGGAGCATTTTGTCTCTAAAACTGTGAAGCTCAAAAGAAGTAAAATGTAAAATGTGAAGTTTAGAATAATATTAAGGGTGCATGGTAGCAAAGATAGTGCCTCTGCCTTTTAGCAAAGAGGTGGTGGTTTGATACTGGTCAACACACTCCTCTCCGGGTACTCCAGCTTTCTTCCAGCACACAAAATTAGATCATTTGTGAATATAAATTGACCCCGGTGAATGATTGTGAGAGTGATTGTGAGCCCTGCAACTAATTGAGATCTCTGTGTATCCTGCCTAAAGATCATAGTAGCTGGAATAGGACCAAGTCACCCGCTGCCTCTAAAGGGAATAAGCAGAGGATGAATGAAAAGAGGCCAATCCAGAAATATATATTTTTTAAGTTTGAATTACTATATTATTTGCATTGCCCTTTGCTCAATTAATTGACAAGGTGGACATAAACATGATATCAAATACAAACTCTTCATCTTTAAGTACTGGTGCTCATAATCCAGGCCTCACTAAATACGCTATAATGACCTTATAGGTTCAGCTTATCAAGGCACTGCCCTACAGGAAAATATTTCATTAACTTTTCACGGCTCAAGTCGATGTCTTCAAATCAAATCAGCCAATCTCACGAGTTTGGAATTAAATTAATATATCAAATTAAAACAAGCATATTTAACTGTGGGCGAGACCAGCTACACACATACCATTGAAGCTGTCAATCACCAAACAGCAATTAACTTCAAATGTAATTCAAACAGCAAGAGGTGGAATGAAACAATAACCAATGTCAATCTGACATTTCTTTAGGGAAACATGTCGTAAATCTCACACAACACACACAGCACAGAATCACTTTCATTAGCGTTGAAATGTGACGGCAGCAAAACAATTACAGCCAATTTGCAATGAGGTGGTATTTTTATATTAGCAAATTAGCATAAGATACTGGATAGCAGTAGATGGCACATCTAAGAAGACTGTGATGGTAAAAAACTAGCCTCTGCTACTAACTGCTATCAACACTTTCTTTACAGTTTTCATGCCCACACACAACATAGCACACATCTGCATGAAGCTCTTACCTCTGCAGAGTGGAACAGGGAAGTCCCACACTGAAACACCTGCTGCATTCCTCACACAGGTGAGCAGGGAGTGTCCATCCAGCACGTAGCCAGTGACACATCTGTAGCGGATCTTGTCACCAACATTGAACTGAGTCCCATTTAAAATGCCTTTAGGAGGAACGCCTGGATTTCCACACGCACTGCTTTTCAGTTCTGAAAATTAAAAAAAAGTGTCAGTAACCGGTTCACTTCAGTGTATAATATTTTTGTACTAGATTGTACTTCATATGTTTTGTTAAATACTTTGTTAACTACAAATCATACACACTGTATCTATCACACAACTCTTACACATAGCCCACATTACTTTTATTACTTTCACAGTTACTGTATACAAGTCCAGGCATACTTCATCTAATTATACAGAGCAGTACAGCAGTTTGTTTGTAACAGCAATTAAATGCTATTTTAAACCATTCATTTTGCATTATACAGATGCTTCAAAGCCTTGTGGCTATTTACACACTACAACGCATTTGTAAGTGAGCAGAAAGCTGACATCATGCATGATGTGTTCAGCAAGTGCACTACAAATACTAAACAAACATTTAAAGGTTAGGTATCAAATGGCATTACGCAGTATGAGGATGAGGATGGATTAAAATGCATTTACACATTTATGATCTAATATAAATTGGTACAGAGAAGCACACATGCAATGTCCCTTTATGATTCAAAAGAGTCAAATACAGTGCATTTGTATTGACACATTAAGATGCATAACAGGATTTGTGGTTTAGAATCAATAGACCTTAATAATCCTGGGAAGATGCAGAGTTGCCCGGTTGATAATACTAAATTTCATTCCCTTGAATTGGTGCTTGATGTGCATTTAAATGTAATAATCTATTTTTGAAATGGTCATGGTGCATCTGTTTCTCATAAATAACATAAAAAAGAACTAAAATCGCACCATAGTTTTGTACATTTCTATACAGTATAAGAAAATAGCATGTTACAAAAAAGTTGAGAAAATGAATTGCTTGTTCATATTCCAGAACCCATTGCTAAGCTGTTTTTAGCTAATGTCAATATTCATGTTTATCACAGCTATGTAGCACAAACTTCAATGCGTATGTATACCCAGGGCACAGCATGTTTTCTGGCACCACACAGCAATTGTGTCTCTATGGGACTCGAGAAGTCTGTGAAATTTAAATGTTTTTGTTTGAAATATTAAATGCACAGAGTTCAACAAAGTGTAACTAAACGCATCAAAAGAAGTGTAAATATTAACAAACCCTGTGGATATTGGAAACAGAGAAGGACCCTGAATAAAAAGTTTCAACTATTAGCATGAATTAAGTGTGTAGTTAATGGTCATGAACAGATGAACCCGGACACTGTTTATACTGTAATAAGTCTGCATGAATAAAAATTGCTAGCACGTATCTCTCATGCGGTAGTATATTGACTTTTTCTTGTCAAAACAACAGAATAACATGTCAGTAAGTTCAGAGGTGGGAAAGTCAAATAGAATAACCCTCAAGGTCAAAATTGCCACTCGAAAATTCAGACTCACTGTAACAACAATTCAAGATGGCCACCTCTTGCACTAACGGTACAGAACATTGACTTTTTTTTCTTTTTTTTTGTAGTTTACTCTGAGGTTTTGTTTTGTTTTGTTTAGTGTTAGCCAGTTTGTTTGTCTCTAGAACATCACAAAATCTTTATTTACGCAAGACAAATAAATTTTGTATATATTGACGGCATTGGCAACATTAGCTAGTAATACTTTGAGTCCATGTAATTTAATACGCCACATTTTTAACAAGTATCTTTCAGAATTAACCGCTGGAATGCAGTGATTTGTAAATGACGTCACTCTGAGGTCCAATTTTTACTTGAAGGACCCCCACCAGCTCTGTTGTAATTAGCCAAATAATTAAAATTCTACAAAGTCATAGATGCTGATGATGACAAGATGGTGTTAGTAAACTTCTAATTTGGTGAGTTTGTTATCTTAACCAAATGCAGCTTGTATCCTGTGAACCTCAGTTTACCCCTGAACAGAGCACTCATTTTAGCTGCCAGATGTTGCTGGGCCTCGAACAGCTTGCATTCAGCCAAATAAAAAACCTAATGGCATAAATTAATTCCACAAGTTTAGGTTATACCAGAAACTTTTTAATTAGACAAGTAGATTTTTTTTAATAAAGCATAGAGAAATAAAACGTGTTATAATCTGGCACAATTAAAACGGTCTCATTCATTTCCTTTGATAATTAAGAAAAAGCACACATGAGTCTAATAGACTTGTGCCACTGAATCTGTCAGGCAGTTGTTGCTCATAATTACACTGTTGTCATCTGTTTTTGAGGGCATCATACCAAAAACAAAAGGCTCCTCCTCAAGTAAACGTTTGGAGAAGCTCACCTCGGGTTACTCATTAAGTAATAGATGCATCCAAGTCTTAATTATGCACACTCTGACTTACTCACTGCCCCTCGGAATAAGTACAGTCAAAAAACGAATGTCTCACGCACTTCTCACTGCGAGTAATACATTCATAGCATATGTTGATGATATGAATCTGCAAGACTAAATTTGAGGGAAATCTAAAAGCTCAGATTCGTGTTAGTAAACTTCTGCTAACAGACTGTACTCAACATTAAGTCTGATTATGTGCTTTTATGAGACTCTCAACAACGCCCTGAAGAATACAAAGTTGGAGATACGATGGTAGCCCACAGACAGATGAGTTGTACTTTCTCAGGGACACTACATAACACTCAAGTGAACTTTGGAGAAGCCAGCTGGTCCAAATACACCTGGGGCTGGAACTAAAGATACTCATCATAAAAAATAACTATAAAAACTTCTCCCACATTGCAACAAACAAACATTGGTGTACTTTTAGTTAGATTTCGGAAACTAAAGATGTAGTCATAAGTTGTATGCAGAGGCCAGGGCAGGGACTAAAGTGAAACTCTAGACTACTATTGGGCAAACATACATCATAAACATACATATTTAAAAGGACTAAAATCAGAACATATGCTTGTGGTATTTCCGAAAATAGAATGTTAGAGAAATGTTGAGAAAATACATTGTTTGTTCAAATTCCACAACATTGATGTCAATATGAATTAGCAATCTTCACTGTGTGTGTGTATACCCAGGGCACAGCATGTCTTCTGGCACAACACAGCAATTGTGTCTCTATGGGGCTTGCAAAATCTGATGTTGCTGTAGCGGCCAAGGGAGAGAATGACAGACTTCCTACGATACATCATAGAGCAGAGTCAGATAAACCTTTATAAATGAACTCTTAACAAAAAATGTGATTATAATATGTACATATCATGAACAACATGGATACTGAGTTTCATAGACTCCAGCGTGTCTCATTATACATGTTACATCATTTACTCATAGCTAAACGCTGATGGAAGCACTATACAAAAAGACAATCAAAACGGTGTGGTTCTTAATGCTATTACATTTGTTCACTTCTGAAAACCAAAACCTGAAAAAATACAAAATACATTATCGATCATTAACATCATTGTCAATATTAAACTTCAACCCTGGAGCATACGAAAGAGCATTAACAAAACGCAAACCAATCTATAACCTAGATTGTGCACCTTAATACATTATGTAGTATGAAATATTGGCATTCTCCAATAATGAGTGTTTGTATGAGAACAAATATACTCCTCCAGAATCACCTTGTGCTTACATGCTGTGTGGTACTGAAGGATTGTTGTGAACTAGTAAATGAGGTGGTGAGGTGTGCGATTTCTCTAGGGCTCAGCTATTTATTTTGCATGTATATCTAATGACTCTAGCTCTTTGAAGAGGATAGAAGTTTGACGGAGTGGCAGCATTTGTGAGCACATAGTTCCCACAGGAGATGCCTGTGTAGACTGCATGTCTGGCTGCCTCGCTGTTTGTGTGGCTGGTTGCTGAGTTTAATGAAGCCTCAACCATATAACCACACACAAACTAACAATCAGCACTAACAGAATATCAGGAATCACACACAATTGACAAATGTGTAATCTGCATTACAATGCATTATGTAAGGTCATGTATTTCCTGTTGAATAAAATACACAAAAATAGCAATTATTTGACATAATTAACCTAAGTGTTTTATATAGATCTGGATTACCATTTGAATATGGGATTGTGACTGTAGCTTTGCTTTCTAACATTATTAGACGTAGTTAGTTTGAGTTAGTAACAATGTTCACCTGGTTTAACCTGGTCTCAACATGATTGAGTCTGTCTGGGATAAGCAAGAGACTGAAAAATATGAGTATCCCGAGTAGCCTATAGAGCCACTGATGGTGGGAGCACCTACCTGTTCTTCCAAAATGTATACTTATAGTTTTTTTTTGTTTTGTTTTTTGTTTTTTGTGAAGGCCCACTGTTTATAAACTGATAAAACATAACAACAAACTAAATGAGCACTTTCCTCAAACATTTGCATAAGAAGATATGTCCAACATATTTTCCAGCAAAACATATCCCATTATATTTTATGAATACACCTTAATTTGTTAAAATTATAGCTTTACGTGGACCCAATATCAGTAATCAAATTCAGGGGAAGTCAGAGCTCGCTGACATTGTAGCCAAACCTGACGAAAGATTGACAGGTAGACTAGAAATGAGATTCCATCGGCCCATGTCCTTCACAGTGTCCTTCATAAGTATGCAAATCTAAATCCACTTAATTGCAGTTCATGATTCAATCATCTCATGGAGTCTACAGCATCACACATCCAGCCATAAGAATGAGCAGTATTTACATATTCATGTCCACAAAGTAGCTAACCATATCAGCATAACAAAAAAGAAATCTGATGTAAACAGCAGGCCGGAGTTATGTTGTACTGAATTATGAATGAGAACACTGACTCAATATTAGTTTGAGTTTGTTTTGTGACACTACCCTATATGCCCCTGATGCCTAAGAGGGCAGTGCTTATAGGTTTTGTGTTGCATTGCTAATGCCTAGTATTGTAAACATCGCACACCCCCTTTGGTGTATTTCAGTGTTCATTCAAACTAAAATATTTCAGTAATGCAAATGTGACCCTAACTCACTAAGATGAAGTTTACTAAGTTTAACTGTCAATTAAAAAAGGTTGTTCACTAATTTGCCTCAATCTGAGAAAGCTTGCAGTTCGATTACTGCTTCAACCACATGTGTCAATTTGCCCCAAGGCAGCTGTGGCTAGAAAGTAGATGTTGACCATCAGCATGTGTCTGTGGATTGAATGAACATCAGATTCAATTGTTAATCATTTTAGGGAAATATAGGGATAATGGATATTGAATTTTGTTTTGAGGATGTTTTTACTTACACAGTATATTTCAGTACAACACTGGTACAAACATAGTCCATCCAACATTATTAAGGCTCCAACAATTTATGGCTTAATGATCTGTGAGATAGACTAATCTGAACCCATTTAAAGTCAATAAAACATAATTGAAGTATTTGGGCATCTCCCCTACTATTACATTTCATAAATCTTATAATAACTATTCAGGCCACATGCCAATGATCATCTCTATTATCAGACTCATAAAATACCACTATGAGAAAATACACTCTTGCTTTTTTGTTTGACTTGGAAATATTCGATCACCCTTAAAAATGCAGCAGTTTTTAATAATGGAAAAAACTGAACAAATGGAGACAAACGACCGTGATCTAGTTTAACCCAGCAACTGGCCAGGGACCCAGAGAGAGCCAGAGCAGGTCCAAACGCACAGATGGGAGGGGGAGAGGTCCTGCACTAGCCAGGTCTGATAGAGGTGGGAGCGATGGCAGGGTAAAGGGTATCATGGAGCAGAAGTGGAGAGGTTAGAGTCAGTCAGTTGATGAGAGAAAATAATGAAAATGCGGCAAAAAAATCGAATAAATGATAATAAAACTATTTACATACGCTTTATAACTTCACAAATTAACTATAATAAAGAATGTTTTAGTTTGCTTGCGTTTGCTAAAATTAAAATCAATTAAAAATGCTTCATCTGACCCTGTTCTATGTCATAATTCTTGTTTTACTTTAGTCTCTCACCTGGCCTCTACAGCAACATCAGATCAGACTTTGACCAATACTAGTTGAGTTTTACTTTAGTCCCTCCCCTGGCCTCTACAGACAGACTACCTACTATCATTGCAGATAGTTAGATTTTTGTATTTATTTTTTATTTTTTCTTACTTTAGAAAACTTACAGACTACACCTTTATGAGTTTTGAACACTGTTTGCAATTGGTATAATTTGTGAAATGGAATACATAGCTATTTCTTTTTCTATATATTATGGCGTATTTAGACAGATAGCTAATTCACATTTAGTTATTACTTTTCTTATGGCAGTTTGTAACATGAAGACCCACTCCATTAACTTACATTATGTTTGAGAATGAGAACGAGTAGCTCAGGGGTTGAAGGAGGCAGTGTGTCATTTTTGAAACATTATTTTGAAATACACAAACTACAGGGGCTTACTTAAAAATAAAAGGAATTCATAGAAAGTCAAATGCAGACAATTCACACAAAAAACGATGGTAATGTGTCAAAACAAAAGTGCATTAGATGCAGTTGTAAGATGAAGCCTAAGTGGGTAAAAAGAGCAAAGGGCGAGTGCGATGGCCGCAAAAGGACAGTTCATATTTAGACAGCTCCCTGTAGCACTCTGCTCCGGTTCAACACAGATAACTCACTACATCCATTAGTTCAACCAATTCCCATCGCCATCTGCCATGCTATTTCACATGCACCTCTGGAGTCACCGAAAGAGTTCAGGACTTCGAGGGAAGGAATGTTGATTCAGAAAATATGAAATTAATTTGGTTAACTGAGTTACCATGTTTTGATACGGAAGACGGTGTGGATAAAGTGAGACTTCTTTACCTGGATAAGCATCTCTTTTAAACATCCTCTTCTAAAATCCATGTGTATATATGTGTATGTACAAATACTGTGGACCAGACCGTGTTGACCTCACATTTTAGTATCGGCTCGGCTCGCTTGGAACCAGGGCCAAGCAGATACAAAAAATACTACTGGTACTGGTAATGGAGTCGAGTCAAGTCGAGTTGAGTCGGGTAGCGCTAGTGGAAAAGGGTCATAACTACAAGGCAAACCAATGAACTGGAGACTACACTGTAAAACTCCTGCATCCAAACGGTGATCAAGGCCCACACCAAAAATTAAGAATCTTGCTTATTATGCATTTTGTAATACAATGCAAATACATAAAAACATTAAAGTAATCATTTGGAATGCATAAAATAGACAACACTCACCTTCAAAAGTGGCCTTAAATCCATGAGCGCTTACAGCAAAGTCACTGGTAAGTCTCAATGAAAATATGGAGCCAGAACTGGTGACAGGAGCGGGAATGGTAAATCCTGTTAACCTGCAGAGAAGACAGAGAGACATCAGCGCATTCATACCGTGCTGAACATAGGCGTTCATAGTATTTCCTACATCACTGGGGACAAAGTGGAATATTAGACAATATAGATATAATAAAATGACCTCTAAAAGCTTTTTAAAAATCTAATTCCAGTAGAAGGCATTCCTGATAAATACATCATTTTGGCTAGACACAGGTAATGCAAAAAACAATATGAAAAAAATAAATCAGCCATCTTTAATTTTTTTATGTGACACTGAATTTTTAAATTATTCCAAGGCTTTTACTCAAATTGTTATAAAGTTGTTCTGCAGAATATTAAACAGTGTTGCCATGACAACACCACTTGTTTGCATTTCCACATTTCAGTTTGACCACCAATGGGAATGAAGAGAAGGCCAGTGATTTCTGCTGAACCACAAAAAATATGCGCTACTGGAATTATGCTGTTATTGAAATGTTTATGTCTGCCACTTTTATCGTGCCATTAGAAAGTTCAGCAGATAAATTGTACGATAAAATTATCATTTTTGTGCGGAGGAACAACACTAAAAACACAACAAGATATCACTTAGTAACTAATGAACGCCCATTTAAAATAACGACTGCTCAAAGACCCCAAGCCCCTCACAAGCAGAGGCCGTGTGCTGCATCAAAAGTGAATGGCTTTTGAGAATTGTGATGCAGTTTGTCCCTCAGTAATGTGGTGGTAGTATACAATCAAAACCCACGCGAGGACCTTTTCTAATGTGGGATGGCGTTTGAGGGCTGGCAGCTGCATTGTAACAGACTGCTTCATTACTGCATTTCAAATTAGGTGCAGATCCAAACAAATCCATTTACTTTGACGACGTCGTAAACAAGATGTGTTGCGGACCGTTCCACCAAGCAGCTGCTGATGTTCTATCGACCTTCCACCGCTCCGAGCCGGGCCACGCCGGATGAACACAACTTGTGGATCAAACGAAATGTCGTATTTTCTGTTGCCATCCTGTTTTCTATTGCTAGTTTTGGGGCTGTTTGTGTGCCTGACGCGCCGCTCGACAATAAGCCTGGTGAATAATGGTTGTACTAGGCCAAATGTGAAAAAACAGATATCCCCTCAGTGGCAACAAAGAAGAGAATGTTTTATTTACAACTTCAATAGAGTTACAAATTACAGCACAGTCAACTGAGCTGGTCCTGCAAACCATTACTCTTCATCATTCCTAACAGCACAATTGGACTAGACCCTAGTTATTTATCTGACCTTTTATCCCAGTATGGAACAGGTTTACTGGTAGTTCCCCGAGATTGGACCAAACATGGTGAAGCATCTGCATCTGCTTCCCAATTGTGGAAAACTTTACCTGAAAATCTTCGTCTTGAGTCAATGCTCAGCACTTTTAAGTCTAAATGAAAAATTCATCTTTTTTAATATAGCCTATAATTGAACTTTATATAGACTGTATGTTGTTTTGAAACTTAATCTCTGAATGTGCAGCACCTTGAGTTGCCTTTGTACATGAAAGGCTATATAAATAAAATTGATTCGCATTATTATGCTTAAAGTACCTCTATCATGGTCTCAGACAAACCAGGAAGTATGTGAATGAGCTTACTTTCAATTCTTTAAATTTAAAAATAAAAATAGATGTGAATAAACTGTGAATTTTCCAACCAAATAACAAAAGGTCCTTCAGATTCTTCATGATAGATTCTAGTTCTGGATGGAGAAATGATGTATTGACCAATCAGACCACTGTCCCGTGGAAGCGTGTGATTGGTTAAACAGTTCCTTCCTTCATTCTAAAACAAAAATTCTTCGGCTCCTTGAGGATCTCAATGTCTCCACAAATTCAACTAAAATTCAGATTGTACAATTTTAAAATACTAAAGAAATAGATAAGTAAATATAAAATAGATTGTGATGGAAGTTCTTTGCAGCATTTCCACCCGTTTAATTGTCATTGTGCCTTTACAGCCGCAGTGAAAGAGCAAAGGGTCAGAGCCATTTCCATGTGGGAGTTGTATATTTTCAATGAATCACAATTTGAAGGCAAGCTGCGCAGTCTCCGAACTAACCCTCCTCTCCATGCGTGTGAGGATGAGGGACCCATGTGGGAAGTAATTACTGGCTGAGCCGAACAGAAAAGGGGAAGAATCAATGGCTGCGGACTACATGAGGCACAGAGCTTAGAGCTGCCCTCTGGAGTGAGCGCAGAGCACTTCAGAAGTTTTACTCTGACCTTATCTAGCCTGCTGTGTGGAGCTGTGGACCATCTACGTATGGGTTAAATAAACACTTTCTTTGGACGGTATGTAAAAGATAAACAAATGCAGGCCATGCAATTAGGGCTGTCGGTGATGTGACAGTAGTAATTTTCATAACTATGATAAGAATAAGGTGTATCTGAAAAATAGTAATTATATATATATAGTTAGGTTTATATAACTAAATCTGACCCTGTTCTATGATGTAAAGTATGGGTTGTCTGTACAGGTCAGGAGATGGTCTAATAAAGTAAATGAATAATTATGACAGATTACTTACTTTACATCATAGACCAGAGTCCGATAAAGCATTTTTTAAATGTTCTAACAATGTTTTTATTTTAGGATACTTAGCGATAGCTTTAAAACCGAACTAACTTTCCTCAAAAAAATCCAGTGATCACAGTCCGTAAAGAATAATAATAATGTCATATTTATATTATAAATATATAATATATATATGTTTGTGTTGTCTAAATTGTTGCAAATCATACCTTGAAAAATCAGGCTTTACAAAATTGAAGGGCTTTATTTTTAGTGCATCCCACTCCCCAATGATTTTTCAGTTTGTAAAATTATAATATTTAAGTTTGATGTTTACAAGTTCAAGTACAAAAACACAAGGTCTGATTCTGTTCTTCACTTTCCTGTCATTCTGTAAAAGCCTGTCTGAGGTTGACTGTGTGAGCCCTCGCTCTGACTGACGCTTTCTTTGCCTTTTCCCCTTGGACAAAAGTGTTTTTGCTGGTCGTGAATGACATGAAAAAGCTGGTCACACAGGGAACCGGGCAGACAGTGCAGGAAGATTCTGTGTGTATTGAAGTGCCGTAAAGTCACGTCTTTTCTCGGGTGAGGTTAAGTGCCACCGGTGTGGAGCACAGAGACTGTGGGGAGAAAACTGTTCCTTCAATCTCCCCACATCGACTCATTTACATGTTGAGTGTTAAATGAGTACTAAAGAGTTTACGAATGATTTCATAAAGGTGAAAATGTTACTTAGTTTTCCTTTAATTAGTTGCGGCCAAACTGCAAACAATGTAAAAAGTCCATAGCTTTTGCCCAATATTTTACATTATTACCATGAGGTCATGAGAACATGTCTTTGTGAGGAGGATTATGGAGATGCCAGATATGTATTTCCATATTTGAATCCTGTCTGTGATTTAGACAAGCAAATGCACCAGTCAGAGTTAAATCTATTAAACATGAACCAAATATTAGTCTTTCCAACAAGTTATCACTGTCTTTAAACACTTTGTGACCCTGTTTTGGCACTACAAACAAAATCATCTGGGACTCGCTAATGCCTGTTGCTTAGGAAACAGAGGCGGTGAAACGAGAGTTGGAGACAGCCATTATGAAACATTACCACAAAACAGTAAGAATTCCAATACAATCCTTGTTATCACAAAATGACAAAACCTATACAAATTCTACAGCTAAACACAAAAAAAGCATTCACAGTGGTCAGTGGTATGGTAAGAGAATCTCGGGTAGAGTGCTCTTCCCAGATTACTGATGGACATTTTATGGGCAATTTAAGTCTTGATCTTTTTTTTATTTAGATTTAGTTTTGCTCCTGTTCTTCTGATAGGGGGATGTGGCCTACTGCTTGATTAGTCTTGATTTATTTTTGTTCAGGGGACCTGGTTTAGACCTGATCAAGTCCTGGTTAAGTCCAGGTTTATTTGGTTTTGGTCTGTAATGGTATTTAAAATATTTTGATATGGTATTTGGTGCTTGAGAACAACTAAAATAGAACACCCACCACACTCTCACTCACCCAACAAAGATCATCTCTGTTACAAATAGAGAATCATGTAAACCAGTGAGGTTTTACACAGTTAATTAGAGACATCCTTGCAATGAAAAAACTATTTCATTCCTTCCAGTGAGTGCTTGATGACTAAGGTTAGCGGGTCAGACCAAATTGTGGGCCAGGTGTCCCGCCGACTTATGTCCAGTTATAAATGGATGTGACAGTGGAGCCTGGCCACAGAGCTCCAGTGATTGGCTGGACAGATGCAGCCTTTCCTTCCACCTGAACACACTACATCAGGCCCCAGGCAGGTGTCAGGGCGTCCCGCACATGATTAGTGAGGCACCGACGGAGAGAGCACACAAATGGGACTGGCTCACACTGTCAAATTAGATTCAGTTTTCTCTTTGAATAGTCTGGACTTTCATTTAATGCACATTTACTATGAAATGCATTTACTTTTTTGGCTGATTTGCGAGCTATAAGGACAACAACAAAGGAACTTGTTACAGAACATATAAGATTGTTTTTACATTCAGATGATTGCCTTAATATTCAGTAATGTTTCATATCTACATTATCAGTTACATAACCTGAGACATAACATTAACAAATTAACATTAAGTGGATAGTCATCTCTGACAAAGCATTAATAGCCTTGAATCATTTCACTGTCAAGTGTCTCTACATTCTGGTTTTAATTGAGTAAAAACTGTATAATTGGCTAATAACACATTTTTATTACAAATGACCAAGACCTTAGGAGCTTGTCAGATTTATTTGATTTGATTTGAAGTATTTCAATAAATGAGAATATTCAACAGGTGTCTTACGTCCACATTCAAACAAAGTGGGTGGTTGGTTGGTAGTATACAGAATTTGGCAACATTTTATATAGAAATTATATTGGAAATAGTTGTTCGAGCACTAAAGAGAGGACGCACAGATGCTATTCTGTGAATTGTCAAAGATGCACTGAATGCATTGACACTGACCATTTGCAACATCATCAGCACTGTCCACGCTGCACAAACCCAGTTTGACTAACTCACTTTTGGAGAAAACTTTGTAACAAAAGGATAATTAGCAGTCCTCATGAGTTAATGACCTTTTCTGTGAATGTCTATCTCCCTGTAATTGCTGGCACAAAACACAAAAGATACAAAAAAGACAAAGATGAGAAATTAGGCTGAGAATTTCTACCGGGGCTGTGAACAAAATGCACAAATAAATGAAAAGTAAAGTTTTCCAAATGTGCATAAATAAGGACTTTAACCTTTAGCATAGGGTCAATACATGTTGTGTCTTTATAAAATGGCTAAACGTGGGTCCATTTAATAATCATTTTGTGTTGATATGTCTTTTCAGCGATGAGGAATCTAACATGTGTGCATTTTACAATTAGACACACTTTCTGTGACAACTAAGATTTATGCCAAAATTACTCCCAATATGTTTTTGTCATAATACTCATATACAGATTGCCTTAATAAGGTCTTATATAGGGCTTACTATAAGGTCTTACTAAGGTTCTTTACTGTCAGCTGTGTCCAGTAATGAGAGATTCCTCCGCTTTTCTACACATAGGGATTGATCCTAGAGTAAGAGCAACTACAGACAAGGAATCTTCACACAGCAAAGAGAATACATACTTCAATGCACCGTCACTAATCACGTCCGTCACGGGATGTCGATATCTTTTTCATGTTTAAAAAAATAATTGTTGCTTTTGTCGCATTCCCCTCTGATTTATCATCCTAATTAATTAATAGCATTAATAAATCAGAGGCCTCTTTAATCTGTAACAAGGTTTCTATTTATAATTAGACCCTGGAAGAGGAAAAGACAAGGTAGAAGATGAGAGTGCAGGATTGAGCTTGCTTCCCCAGGATGAGAGACAATCATTCACTATTTGCTGTTCAAACCAGTGCTACACTATGGAAATGAGCACCTTTCTAAGCGACGTTATACTCAAGTCCTCCTTTGACAAAGTTAAACAAAAGGTAGAAAAACACTTCACAAAACTGCGTCCCACTACTCAGACATTTCCCATTCCGAAATGCATTAATTGCTATAGATTTTTTTGTCCTGGCAGCGCACCACATAAACCCACATTATGAAGAAATCCGCCAGTCGGATAAACAAAAACAGTGTGACTAAAAACCCCCAAAAAACAAAGTTGCTTTTTAGATGTTTTTGGGGAGGGATTAGGAAACACCCATCAACGTTTGAGCCATTTTCTCTTGTTGCAAAAATGATTTGTGCTTTCTGTCGCACAGGCACAGGCACAGGCACAGGGACAGGCACAGGCACAGGCACAGGGACAGGCACAGGGACAGGCACAGGCACAGGCACACGCACACGCACAGGCACAGGCAGTGAATAGCAGGATTATCGAGGATTGGGGGCATCTCAGATAGACTGGTATGAAAGAGGAAAACTTAGTTACACCATAGTAAGTAATTATTAGTGATTAGCCAAGCACAGTGAGTATATTTGTCTTAGAAAGCGCAACATAAATATTCAGAGGTGAAAAAATGCAAAAGTGGCTGAGCTAATGAGGTAGCTTACCTTCACAAGAAGCTAGGCTAATTCCCTCCAACCATGATACCATTGATTATCATTGCTAAATCTGCTGTAGTTCTCCAGCTAGCGTGCTAAAAAGGACATTTTAGGTAGGTTTAAGGTTAACTAAAGGTCACTAACAAAAAAGGGGTAAATATCCCAATGTCACGCACCTCTTGTGTTGCATTCAGGGGTAATAGGAAATCTCACCATTATTCAACAAGGAAGAGGTGAACTGGTAGAAAACATACAGAGCAGGGAGAGGGACTTCCTGAATATTATTCAAACTTTATTGTGACTGTCTATAATTTTGTTACAAGCTCAAAACTGACAACATCTGTAATCACATATGATGACATTATGCCTTGTTGCGGCGCCATTATGCAGGCATTAAATTCAAATTGCTGGCAATAAAATACCTTTTGTTTACACAATATAGACGTGAGGCTGTGATACCGGTTTAGCTCAGCATTTCAAAATGGTACACTTTTCTAATTATACAGCTGCCAGTGCTTTCTGCTATAGACCAAGCCATAGCTAATAACGTCAGAAATTACTTTACGAATGCTCTTAAGCCAAAAATATTTAAAGGATTATTTGGCAATGCATGCAGTCGAAGTAATGACTGTAATATCAGCGAAGCGAAGTGATTAGAAGTCATTAAGTGTGAGGACAAATCCTTTATGAGCTTGACCTTGGGGCGTTACACAACATAATGTACCTGAAGTGAGTCATCTGCAAAGGTATCAACAGTGAGTCAGACTTAGAAAATGGTTGCCTTTATTACCACTCTCCATGTTATAGATACTCCATTAGATTTGCATGTGACCTCATTCCTCACTGCTCAAGTTCAACAGCATTAGTGAGAGCAGCATGGGACGAGTTTAGAAGAGCTATGTTTTATTTGAAGAAGTATTGTCAATAGAAGTGCCTCATCAAATACAGAGGGGACTTTCTACTATTTAAGCCATAGCAGGTGGAAGTGGATTAGGCAGCTAGAAGGGACCAGTCAGAGGGTTGTTGTTTCGATACCCACTCCAGTCAGTTCACATTGCCACAGTGTCTGTTTGAATGTGAGTGAGTGTTCGTGGGGATGTGGTAATGGTTACTGGTGTGGTATCGCTGATGCGTCTCCGTCAGTCTGCCTTGGGAGAGCTGCAGCTATGTTTTTTGTTAAACCAAGCAGATGTTGGTTATCAGTGTTAAAAAAGCAATATATTTTAGCAACAACACGCTATTCTTAAGCCTACAATATGTCTTTCCTTTCTTGCAGGATTTGGAGCCCAATATTCAGCCCAGGCAGCCTCTAATTATAATCTGACAATTGGGTCCAGGACAATAAGCTTCTCCCGCTAAAAATTATGGACTGTCATCTCAACAAGATTATAAATTTCTGCTCAAAATTCAATTACCCAAGTGCGTGCTGCTCTGCAGAGTGAATTTACTGTCCGAATCGTAGCTACAATGTCTCAGTAATTCAGTTGTGAAGGGAAAGAAATACAGTTAACAATGAGAAGAAGTGAAATGTTTCGGCTGCACTCGGATGTCAGCCTTTTGTAGGAGTACACAAAGCATCCGGTGTGAACAGTTGTTGGCCCGTTCTATTGTAAACAACAAGACATTTTATGTTTGATTCCTCTTTCTCTTGTCTCCTTCAGTGAAGCATTTGAATAGCTGACCCATGCATCACCAGGGCCAACACGGCACACTCATCTGGAAATAAATGCTACAGGCTGCTACTTTTTGGGTAGCTGGGTTTGTGTTCTTAGGAAATCCTCACTCACAGCAGTTCATGAAAAAAATATTAGAGTTTTTTTTTTTTATGTACCCCTCAACACCCACGTTTTCACTTGATTTATAACCACTAAAACTGCCACAGTCATCAAGATGCACATGGAGAAGCAACTGTTCTTGTTCTTTCATTGGTCCCTTGTGCCTATAGCCAGCATTATCAATGGCCAATTTGCAATTATATAGTTATTTAAAGAAAAATCCTGGATCCCAATGGGGATTGAGAGCCACAATAATATTTAAGGATGTCTTCTTTGGTCCATTATGAACCATTCAGCAATTTACAACCTTTTTGATCTTGTGAACCCAGAACATTGTTGACCTGCTTTTGCTGCTCACATTGTTTGGGGTTGATGGGTTTCTGTTCTTGGAAATTCTCAGTCTCTGTGCTTCATGAAAAAAGAATTGCTGTAGATCTTTTGAAATGTACAGTACCTTGCAACACTGCTTCATTTATTTGAACCTTTGTATAACCAGTTAGATTTATTAAACTTTTTCTTAACCCTTGAAATATTCATTTTAATAAATACATACATATAAGATTATAAGAGCATATATATATATGGCCCTGACAAGAGAACAAGCCTTCTCTGTCATGTGTACATTAAAGATTAACACTGGTCTGTGCTGATCAGTAAGGCTCAGATCCCTCACATCTTTTAACCCGTGCCTTCAAAAGCACACCACATGCTTCCTTACCTCGTTCTGAAGTTGGCCGGGTGTGGATGCCCGTCATACAAAGATAAAAAGTCATATTCCTCCTCCACAGCGAAAGATTGAAAAACTATATGTATTCTGTTCCCCTCTTCGGCCAAAATGACCCAGGTACAGTTCGCTCCATTGGGATATCCATATGGAAAACCTGGGCTCTCTATAGTCCCGTTTTTTCCTTTTAAAGTGCCTCCACATGTATGGATAAAACCTGGGGATAGACAGAGAAAGAAGAAAGTGGTTAGTCTGGTGAAATAGCAAATTGTTCTACATTTGAATTTAAAAAAGCTGAGCTTTTAAGGAACAATGACTGTTTTTTTTTTTAAGAAACATTTAAATGTAGATAGTACTGGACACATTTGTCTCTTGTAACAAATGTAATAATATTGATAATAATGGATTAGCTGGATGGATTATTATTCATTCACTCCCTGTTGATTCAAACTGATGGAGCTGTGGCCGGCATATATAACCTACAGCCTCTCCGACCACCACGGAACAATCAAACCACCGCATTCATAGGGAAGTATAGGTATAAGTGTCTAATAGCACTATGCACTGGTTGAAGTAAGAAACACACAGTCAACCTTTCAATTAGTGAACAATCTGTTTTACCACCTGAGCAGCTGCTGCCCCACATTTTGAAAAAAAAAGAAAAATAAACTTCCTGTGAACAAGGGCTGAAAGCCTCTAGTCGTTTAGTTGACTGATTGGTCACTGAGGTCTTAGTTTACTGAAATTGTTTTAGTCGCTTAGTTGCAAACACGCTGCATCAATAAAGCTGGTGTCATTTATCACTTAATACCTTTTATTTTTTATTCTATTCAAGATTTTTAGGTTCAAGTCACTCTTCTCCATATGTTTTGTTACCAAATACATTTTACATCACTTGTTTCACTTTCCAACAAAGCAGAATTACCATATCTCACTTTGGGAAAATTGTATAGAACAGACTAATACATAATTAAGGACATAGGTTGCATCAGTGTTGCACATGTTTTTCCAGAGGCCACTATAAGCCCCAGAGATGAGCACTAGGCAGGGAGCAAACATAGCAAACATATTCCTAGCACCTTGTTATATGGCTTTTTTAAAAACTGCACCCTTACTGTACCATTAAGTTAATTTGCAAGGCTGTGTGCATGCCTTTTACATGATACGCATTCACACCTTCACAAATAGTGTGGAGGCGATGCAGAAATGTCCACTTTATTCAAAGGCTATCTTGCATGTTGACTAATGAAATGCAATCTTAATTAAGATGCATAGTTTATCACTCACAAATTACTCCAGTGTAATTAGCTTTTCACACTCAGTAGGTAAAAGATGTTCAGCCACACACATCCAGCCCAGTGTATGGGAAGAAGACAGAATGTACGGATCACTTGGCATCTGCGCATCACAAATGAGCTCTAACTAGACGCAGCAGACAGACACAATAGTCATTTTTCTTTATAAGATGCACGCCCTTCTTATAAATTGACATGAAGCAAACTGTAAAAATGTTAAACTGTGAGACAAACAGGCAATTAATTTCCATTTTATGTCAGGCTGCTCTAATTTCATTATTTTCGGACAAAGCCGGGCAGCTGTTTGTGGTACTGACTGAGCTGTGAGATGACACTCACTGGCCACTTTATTAGGCACACAATCTTCCTAATAACATGGCCAGTGAGTGTCATGAGTACAACCCAGTGTGGTCTTCTGCAGCTGTAGCCTACCTGCGTTATATTTTGTGATCTTGTTAGTTCAGAAGCAGTCTTCTTCAGACCTTAATGTACTGAGGGGTTATCTGAGCTCACAGATTTCTATTATTTCAGTCTATATTAACCCTTTCAATGTTTGTAAACAGAAATTTCTAAATTCCGGAATGGAGGCAACTAGAGGCAAGACCATAATGTATTTTCAATGGAGTAATTAGCATTAGCTACAAAATACTGCAAATGAAGATGGTTTTGACAAATGACATCCACTCCACTGCTACATGTAGGTAATCTCAGAGCCTGGTTAGGAAACATTAGTGAATATTCCTCACATTGTATGTTTTTTTAATGTACACGTTTGGCTGGAGGCAAAATTCATTCATTTTTCAAGTCCTTACAGAAATGTTGATGACCACAATAGTTTTTTTTTATTGTATGCTCAGAATTATTCTATCCCTCACCGCAAATCCTACTTTTTTGTAACGTTAACTCACTTTTGCTCCAGTCCATATGACAAACATCACATGACAAGGGTCTATATGCATCTAATTACTGGCAACATGAATGTGAAGATTGGCCATTATTCTTGAAATTTAAAACCCACTGGCTTGATGCTATGTTACAGTCTATTTACACATTTGAGCTTACAGGTAGATCAATAGGTCTACCTAATAAAATGGCCGGTCAATGAATGTAATGTGAATAGATGCTGAAAGGTCCTGACCCAAAGCAGTTGACAGTGTTTTATATCTCTACCTATTGTCAACATAACTGACCTGTCCACCCAATCTAAATCACCTTGATGCAGCGATCAAACCAGCACGACCTTCATATTTACACTGTTCTTGACAAAGTATATATCACCACCTCACACCAGGCTATAGGCACTAGCTGCTGTTTTAAAACCACAAGCTATTAATCTGCAAGTGCTTGCATGGGCTCAAACTCCTGCCAAGTTTTGTCCCATGTCTAACTTACAATTATTTCTGCCACCATTAAGCAAACGGGGTAATGATGGTAAATTTGCCGAACAGATGCACTGCCTACAGGTATAAGCCAATCCAACCTGTGACGCAGCCCATTATGGCAAACTCCAAACTGCACTCAGGAACCAAAGCAATTACCAGGAGCACCCGCTGAAGCTCTGTTGCTGTATTTGAAAGAGAAAGACAGATGAGACCATATGTTTTGATTGGTCGAGAGCCAAAATGGTGATTGGGGTCTAATAATGTACTGTGGTGTGTGTGCTTGGATGGCGTATCTCGGACCTCTAATCAAAACAGCGCTTGGCTTCTGTGCTAAAAAATGACTTTTTCTATGCAACTTTTTAGCTTTGAAAATCGGAAGAAGAAAAAAAAGCTCTATAATGATGAAAGTTTTAAATATAAATAATCATGCACCAAGCTTTTTCCTGACTAGAAGCTCTTTGTCCAAAGCTTTGACCATATCTCACAATGTAGACACTGCCTTGACCTATATTTAAACAAGCTCAAATACGTCACAAATAATTTTATTAAAAATATTATTCCGATTTTAGACAAAAAAAATATATAATTTTGTTTCTTATTAGTATTTAATTCAATTGTATTTATGTTTTTTGGCAATTTACTGACTTTTTCTGTTAAATAATATGAAAAAGTATTTAATTGCCATAAGATAAATGCTCTATCAAGTGCCCCAATGTGGAATTCCACATTTTTTGAATTAATTTTGCTTACAGTCCATGTCAGCAGAAACAAGACACCCTCAGCAAATATAAACAAAAAAAATAATCAAAAATCATAACGTCGTAATATTTTCCTGCAAAATTTGAGGTAACTTAAAACACAATTTTTACACAACCATTTTCTGCAGGTTTATTGACTGGTGCTGTTGTTGTTAAAGTCACCAACAGCCCTTTTTGTACAAAGGTGGAATTAGAAGTAAAGTGCTTGAGTGTGTCACCGTATACCCCAAAACATTATTTGCCATATATTGCCCCAGCTGAAAGTAGTATATTGCTTCATAATGGAGAGAAAAAGGCAATTTACAAAGGAAGGCAGGCAGGACACATAACCCTTGAAAGTATAGGTCTGGCCTTTAGAGAAATTGCAAGGAAAGCCAAAGTGTCAGTAAGTACAGTTTTCTCCATCTTCAAAAAGCCCTGTGAACTAGACGAAGAAAAAATATCAGCCAGGAAGCGGTCTGGCAAACGCTAGTCAATAGTTTGTGTGACGGCAGCTCACGGGACAACAGCTTGAAGGAGGTAGACTAAGCTTCAAAACTGAGAAGGAAGAGCAGACTCAGAAATGCCACGTTCTGACAATGACATTCCGAAAAGCCACCAAAAAACAACAAAGTATAAAAAGTGAAATATGGGTTGTCTCAGCATGAAAGAATGGGAGAAGGGGAGAGGAGTTCTTGATATCTCCAACAAAGACTTGTTTTTGGCAGTGCTGATTTATAAGGTTTGTTAGCATCTGTTAACAGGATTTTCAATAAATAAATATTCATATTTCATGACTTCTTTTTAGGAAGGTTCAGAAAAATGCCAAGAGGGTAGTATTCATCATTTTGTATGTGAATCCAAAACCATCTGGACTTTAAGGTAGGAAGATACACTAACAAAAATACTAACATTATGACCACCTGCCTGTTTTTGCTGATCATAATGCTATTTAAGGGCCATCAACCTGGTCATAATGTTTTGCCTGATTGGTATAGCATATAATCTTCGAGATATTGTTATGTTTGTTATCTTAAAACCTTCAAAATCCTGTGACAAAAATGACAGTATAGTTTTTTTATATAGTGAAGGCCTGGTTTTCTTTATAAGTAATAAATATAGGTAGTTTTGGAAGTTGCACCACACGTTACATTTTGGTATGCACCGAAAATCTGTGATGAGAAGAAGAGAGAAAATGGTATATTGCATCACATCATCAAAGCAAGTTCCCTTTCAACTTTAGCAACACTGATTTCATTCCTCAGTTCGGGAGATCTACTGAATATAGACCGAATTTGCACAGGGATTTTTTATTTGGAGTATCTGGACAGTATGGACTATAGGAGCTTACAGAGGCATGGGAGCGTTTCTGGTGATTGATAGAGGTGATAAAGAGCCCTGCACTGTGGACTCTGCACTAAACTAACTGTCTTTGTAGTGCACACTGACATTAATGTTACTTCAGAAGCTTATTTCAACTCAGATAACAAGCTCTGCAGTCCAAGGGCTTGTTTGTTGAAGTGGACCACATCAAGCTACAGAGCATTGCTGTACAGACATCTTTTATATGATAGAGAACTGACAGACACTTATGATTACTGCCTTCAAACATGCTAATATGATGATGCCAGAAGTGAATTGCTTCTGAGTCATAATTATGTTGATACTATTTTTGAATAGATTGTTTTGTTGATAATAAATGTTGAAAGAACTGATGACGCATTTGTCAGAGCTGGGGATAGAAGTAGAGAAATTATTGTCAGTATATGTAGTCTATATACAGCTAAACTTTCTAATACCAGAATATACTGCATTTGATACAAAGCCTTTTTCGCTTACAGGGTGTTGTCTCTAAACACACTTAGGTATGAGTGGAGCTTCTTGTGCTTCATGTTAAAGATATTACAACTTGGCCTCTCTAAATACCTGGAGATGCAATACTTACCAAAACACTTACTAATACAATGTTATATTAAACACAGTCACTCCACTCCAGGTGTGACTATATACAGTAACTGTTGTTTTGTATCACGTCTCTGAGAGCATTACTGCAAAGTTAAATTTAGAAATGACACTAAGACTGTTGCGTGTTGCTAAGCAACACTAAATAAGGTCAGTCTGCTGTTCATACAATGTGAAAATGATGGAGACAATTTAGTCTGAGTTTTACTGATGATCTTTGTGTATGGATGGGTTCTCTCGGGTCCTTCGATTTTCTCACATTGTACAAAGAGTTACTGAGTGAGCTGATGTCTCTCTGCCTTCAGGAGTGAAGCGAGTGTGAATGCTTGTCAGGCCTGTATTTGTCCAGGTTTCATCGTGTTACGCCTTCAGCATCAAGTGATATGGCACTGCACTTCCCTATTTCATTTCCCCTGAGGCAGACATCCTTGGCAGCCTGACTGTTCTCTTTTGATAAATAATGTGAAGTAATATAAGATTTAATTTAGGTTTAAGAGTCCTGTTGGATAGCAAATCCATACAGCAAAGTAATAATTATGTGTTATTTTACGCTGTGCAGTGGTTCTATGAACCTCTCAAAGATTTTAGGTGTGTTAGAATGACTGCTGTCTTGGAGCCTATATCTGTCTTCATTGTAACCTGTAAAGAAATGTGTGTCTATGTGTTACTGTGCTGAATAAAATACATCATTTGATTGATTATTTAAACCAGCCTTTTGAGAAATATTGAAGAGGGCATGTCTGTTGGAGAAGGTCAGCCGACCCGCTAATGTGCACTTATTATCCTTTTATAGGTAACGTTTAATTCCCTTTACTCAAAAAAGCTGAATCAGTCTACTACAGGGAGGGAAAGCATGACATTACTCCAGAGGAATACTAATGCCCTGCTTCAATGTGGTGCTGTAGTCATGGGATTAATATTGGACTAGGCTGAGTGTGTGGACCTGGTTTGAATCCCAGGGGTAAACCAAGGTTATGGATTGCTTTTTAAATTACATTTGACGATTACTGCATTGTGGATCCTGCTAGACACTATACCCAGACAAAAAGAGGTGGTATGAATGACTTTATCACCGCAAAAATAGCCTGTAAAGTCTTTAATTGGCAATGATTCACACAGCTCATGTTTTATGAGGATAAAAGAGAGGCATCGTTGTGTTTATAGGCAACTTTTGCAATCACCCAGAGTTTATATGTATGTGTTTTGAGTCAAGTGGATGCAGCAGAATGATGTAACGGTAAATAAAAGTAGTAGTAGTAATGTAAGTACCACTATTTTAAGGTAACAGTACTTCTTTACGCACCTCTGTATTTTACCTGTATATTAACAGTTTCTCTACAGAGCAACTTTAACCACAAAAACATCAGTCTACATCAGTTTCTATTTCTTTGAGAAGCTCCATTCACCCGGCAACAACTCATTTAGCCCTCCCATTGACTGAGAAGTTGTTTAGTAAGGTAAATAAAGTAAAATTTTCTACCCAATTCTGCTCAGATCTATCTATTCTTTCATCTGCCAATATCCCTATAACTGTCTTCACCCCCCCCCCCTCCAGTCTCTCTGCTTTATTATCTTTCCTACCTTTCACTCACAGTCTCCCTGCTCCATTGTTGCCCCAATCCATCTCCACTCGCCTTACTCTGCAACTTTTTCTTCCATTTTCCCAGAATCCTCTTTGTTTTTTTTTTTTGTTTTTTTTCAGTCCCTTCCCATAAGCTATCCATTATAAATCAGAATCCCTCTTTTCAAACACACTTGTAATATGTTAAGCACTGTCATCTCCATAAAAGTCGCGTCTATAAAAAGCTGCAATTGTTGCCATTCATCTTGTAACTTCAAAAGGAAACGCACCATCAACATGTGCTTGTGTGAATACAGGAGAGTGTGGACATGCAGCTAATCCATTTACCACTTGGAGCTGCTGTTTTTTTGTTTTTTGTTTTCTGTATTTGGCTGTCAGTATGTTCTTGCCTAGTCTGACCCTCCATCATTCATATCCACCAACTTTTTTCTTTAGGGGTTGTGGGTGACTGGAGGCTTACTATGAGCCTCAGGTGGCGTACACTCTGGACAATGGACAATTTTACATTCATTCACGATAGAGCAATTTAGATTGACTTTTTTCTATTTTATGTCTGTTTATATTAAATGCCTACACAACCCAAATATTGCCACAATTGCTGTCTCAAAAAAATTTGCCAACCACGTCTGCTTTAGCGTACATGCAGTTAATCCATTTACCACTCAGAGCTGCATTTCTTATTTTATATATTTTTTGCTTTGGCTGCTGTCAGTGCTTGCTCGCCTACTTTGACCTCCATCATTACTTCAATTGCAAAATGCACTCCCTGGGGTTTTTCTCATCGACCCTGTGTTAGTGCCACACTACAACACTGGCCATAAATCGTGATGAGAGACCAAATTAACAACATGCTGTGATTGCGCAGTGGGGAAAACGCAGTTCCGAAGTATGAATCAGTTTAATAACAACAACGCACAAAGTCTGGCAGAAATGCTGGGCCCCCAGCAGGCAGCAGGCTGGGCTGACAGACAGCTTGAGAACAGGCTCAGCTGTTTTGCAAATAGTTACATTTACCCCTGGCCTTTTTGGATGCGCACACATGATACAATATTTCACCCCACCTTTGATGCAGATAACAGATTGTTACGGTTGCTCTTGCCCAAAACAAATACAAGAAAATGGCAGTTGTTGCCTTGGTCGTGTTGAGTCTTCAAACTGTGCTGTGTCTATCTCGGTCAGTCTGGCGTATGGGAAATGTATGCATATTTATATTTGCGGCTGCTCTTTTGTCAAGCTTTTTACTAATGCAAAAGGGTGAAGCAATCAAAACCGCACAATGTGATTCTCTTTTTGCCGGTCTATTCAGAAGCAAGGAATTATGGGAAGAAAGTGACTGATCATTCGCCGCACTGATAAACCCTGGCTGAGTCATAAACAGTGTAGAGCCAAGCTATTATTCCCAAGACTTTTTCATTAGAGTCAAAAATCACCTGAAAATAAGAAAAGCTGCATTTTTGTTACCAATGAAAAGGGCATAGACTATTACAGAAAACAGCATTTGAACAACATGATACAATCTTTAGACCACACCAAAATGTCCTTAAGCACTTAAGGCGAGACACTGCAGGTGAACGGGGAAAAAGCTCATTTAGAGATATCAATTTGAAACTTGTCCTGTCTAAAAATGTATGTAAGTTTTTTGTCATTGAATGTTCATATAGAAATTATGCATTTTGTGTGTAAAAATTACCAAAACTGCATACTTTTCCAAGAAAAAGTTCTCAATGATGGATAGAGCCAGGTTTAAAATTATTGGTTTATTTTTTAGACATATTAGATGCAAAAAAAAATCATTTTTGAGTTACTACTAAAAAAAAATAAGTACAAGACTACAAGACAAGGTGCTACTTTCAGTAGAGTTGTTTGGGTTAGAGTGTGAGAAAAACAGCCATTGAAGTTAGAACTTACCATATACTGTAAGTCTATGATGCAG
>JAVQKC010046110.1:0-20735 GCA_036025475.1 Philypnodon macrostomus
TTCCCTCACCTTCCCCTCTGATAGTGTATTGGAAATAGAGGTGTTTTTTGCAGCAGGGATCGCAGAAATGCCAGTACAACAGAAATGATAGAATACATGAAGGGTTCCTCTGGAGGCCGGTCGTTGACACGTAGAAATGACAGTGCCTGTGTTGACGTTTTAAGGTTTTACTGAACTTACTGAAGTAAATTACATTTCTTTAATTTCATCATCTTCTCCTTTTTCCTGTTGGCTCAAGAACCTCAACATTGTCCAGTCAGTTGCAAGGCTAACAACATACACAAATCCCTCTCATTCATTCACTATAGTCAAGTTTGACTGACAACTTCCTAACATGTCTTTGGACAGAGGGAGGAAGCAGGAGTACTCGGAGAGAACCCACACTTACGCAGGAAGGTCATTTAGAGCAGCCAAGATGTTTTGGCCAGCCTTTGAATCAAACCATAGCCTCTTTGCTGAGTGACAGAAGTGCTAACCACTCCACACAATTTGGAAATAAAAATGTGTGTAGGAAGAGCGGTGTATTTCAGTCAAGGACACAGAGTTTGTATAAGCAAACTGCATGAATACAAAGGTTGATTTCACCTGTGTCTGTGGATCTATAGTCTGTGACATTGGAAAAGAACATGAGGACAGCTATTGTGTCTGGAAATGAGTTGACCCTTGTCTTGTCACTGCCTCCGAAGCCCTCTCACTGGACACAATGCAGCGCCCCTGTTTATGTTAGAATCAGCATTAGGTTGAATAGATGATGTTCATGTGCAGTGGTACCGTTTTTCCTCTGAGATTGTTTCTATAGATCACTATCTCTCTTCAGGAGCACAAAACTTTCATCCACAATCAAAGTGTATTGACTGTGTATTGACAGGGGCCCGGGCAGCAGTGTGGTGGGTCTTCAATCGATGACATGCCTGTTGTACATGGTTGGAGCTTGTTGACAACGCCAACTGCCTCCATTGCTCCCTTTTGAGCTTTGTGTCACAATAACAAATGTATGACCTCTGAATATGCTCTTAAACATGCATGGACTCTAAATGCTTACTTTTTCACCTCATGAACTGTGAATGTAGTACTTTAGTTCAAGGGTAAATGTAGCTGGAGTTGGTATCACGCCACAAAATTACATAAATAAAACCATGACAGCACCTTACAAAATAGTAATAGTATGAGAAATACTAACAGACCAACAAAACCACAACCAATGCAGTCTCAAACAGAGATTACTTCTTTCATCCAATAATTATAGCTATAGATGTATAGTCTGTGGCCTTTTACATTCACAACTGTGGTGCTGTTGAAACGCTGGTATGTTTTGGAATTATCCAAAGGGGGTCCTGAACAGAATAGCCCTGGATCGAGGTGTTATGTATTATTTGTGGATGTGTTTGATGCAGCAGTGAGAATGTGAACGAGTATGAAAAATGCCGTCCTCCCGGTCACTGCATTCTTCTTTCAAACAGAGCACATCGCTGAAAAGGTCACTGCTTTTACATGTGTTTAACTGGCATAACATGTGTTGGCTGTTTGACACACTATATTGTATCAACACACTTACATACACTACAATCCACACTTTAGTTTTTGTTATCATTCATTCAGGTCTTGGTTTGATATTTCTAGATTTATTGGCTTAGTTACAGAATTTTAATTATTCATTTTTTGTCTGTTTTGGTAATTAAAAATGTAAATGCCACATGGAACGTGACTTTCGATGGAAACTGATCCATGTGTCTTTTAAAAGGGTTTACAATACTGACAATGATTACTTGATTATGCCAACCTTTTAAAATACATTAGCTAGTCACTTAAAAACGTTCTTACACGTGTTAGCCCTTGAACACAAAATGATGCTTTAAAATAATTGGTTGACAGAGAAAAGTAGCCCTAAGTCTATAAGTCTTAAAGCGACCTAAAGTCTTACAGTTCTGTCTGACTTTCATAGCCGCTACTTCATTTTGATATCTTTGTCTCATAGCATTAGAAAATGATTCAGGCCTATCACAGTTGACTTTGGTTGTTCAAATACAGTTATGTGTTATGCAAATAGTTCTTGTAGATTATGTAATATGTAACTTCCTTATATAGTGTATGTGTAGGAAGTATAGAAGGCTAAATAGCTAGAAAACCATTACATTAATTGCCTGAAAAGCATCATCACTGCATATGTTATCATGGAAAGCAGCCTACAGTGTTCTATTTATATCCATGGTCATGTTCCCACATGAATTAAAGATTTAAGCCTTTTTAATAATGTATTGTCATTGAGAAAGATGTTTTGTTGGCTTCCAACAGTTCGGCCACACTGTCTTTGAAGCCTCCACCTGTGCAGCAGTATATGTGCTGAGCTGCTACTGTCAGAGCTGTCAGAAAGGCACAACCGACACATAAAAGGATCTAATTTAATTACTCTACAAACAGGTCACATTATCAAACAGGTCACATGATCAAACAGGTCACATGATCCCAGGAGGAACAGCAGCAGGGTGAACCACTGTAACAGAACTTCTATAGACCCTTTATGAGAACATTCTAAATTCTGGAAAAGAAGTGAAGTGGACTGTGTGTATTTTTTTATGGGAAAGTTGGCATTAGGTCCAAATATCACAAAATATGAATAAAGACGGTTTTGGCAATTGACACTAATTCAAAACAAAGTGGCACAAAACTCTGCTTTGCATCATTGGCAAACATTTTGTGATGCTTCAAAGAATTTAGAAATAGCATTAAGCTGACTGGTCATCATATCATCAAACCAAAATGAGCATTCTCATATGTCATACATCAACACACATTTAAAACATTTACCCTTCTTGTTTATGTAAACATTTTAAAACACTCTAGAAAGTGTACATGACTGTAATGCATTTTTTATGGAGAAATTAGCACTAGCCATCAAATATCGTACAAATAAACCATCTGTTTTTTACAATTGCTCATGCCATGCAATTTACGTATGCTCAGATTTAATCCCCATTTACCAAAAATCCTACTGTAATAAGTTAACTTTAAAATGCAACTGACTGGCAGATTTTGAAGCCAACAAATCAGAGCAGTATTTAACTATTTATGTTTTCTCTTCTCAAAACATATACAATGTTTTTAGGTCAATGCATCGTTTGTGGGAGGCTTTAAAGTTTCAAATGAAGAGGATCCATGGTAGAGAGACTTGCTCCTTCCTGGTGTGTCAGTGCTGGCCTCATGAAGCAGCTTATGTAGTGCACACTGCTGGGACACTGCCTCAGACTAGTAATCACCTGATAACTGCCTTAATAAAGCTCTCTCTTGTTTGTTGTCAAGGTTACCATAGGCTTACGCAAGCGGTGGGAAACAGCATCTCTCCTTCAAGTGGTTTAAGAATTAATGTCTGACCATGGCAATCAGATCAATGAAGCCCTGTTTTCTGCTACATTTCACTTCATCATTATAATGTGAAAGTTGTGGGTTTGATCCCTAGGCCGGTTGGATATGATCTCTATGGCTGGAGTCTGCTTGCCCTCCCCGTGTTACTGTGGGTTCTCTTCAGGTACACTAGCCTGAAGACATGCAATTGTGAGAATGAGTGAGTGTATCCCACCTAAGGCCCATAGTTGCAGGGTTAGGCTCCAGTCAGATACAGAAGATGAACTAATGAATAATGTAAATTATTCTTTTAGATTTTTGAGAGCCCCTTTTTGAAGGTCTCAGAATTGCCTTTTTTTCCCTATAAACGTCTGATTTGTCTTGCAAGTTAAGGTAGCTCTTTAGTAATTATATCAGCAAAATGACGATTTTATGGAATCACGTCGGTGTTCCTAGCTGTGACTTTGAATTTGGGAGGTCAGGTATATTTGACAGTCTCTAACCTCAAACACCTAATTACCCCCTGGCCCTAAACACATCAAAATTTCTCAAAAAACATCCTCAAAGAAGACAAATAGACCCTTCCCATGTTTGTCATGACCTAAACTGTGAACACAATAACTCAAAGTCTTTGCTGGATCTTTTTCAACTTTTCTAGACAGTTACATATCATGAAGACATTGAAATGGATTGAATTTGGTACTTCTACGATTAATTAATTAACTAACTAATCAATGCCCATAAGAACTTTAATTTAGCCATTAATCTTGCTGAGCATAAACAAAATTGCATGAATTTTGGCACAGTGATTAGGGCTAGTGTATATTTAATGTACATAGGCAACACGAAATTTGGCAAAAAACATCCTTATAATAAAATAATAAAATAAAATAGACCATTCCAATGTTTGTCATGGTTAGGGGCGGGGCCTCTTAATTGTTCGTTAACAAAAAACATCGTTCACAAACATAAAAAAATAAAATAATAATAAAATAGACCCTTCCAATGTTTGTCATGGTTTGGGGGCGGGGCCTCTTAATTGCTCATTAACAAAAGAAAATCCCTTACAAATCACACAGTGTCTGATTAAGGTGCCTGTTGGTGACATAGCAGTTGGGGCAGACGTATGGGGTAAAGTTATCTTGTAAATTTATAGTAATTATTTTTTATAATTTCATGATTCTGCCAATAGCTAACACTTGGCATTTGACAACTTTCCTAATTAAAACACAATATATTACATTAAATGATTTACATGCTCAACTGGTGGTTTATTGAGATGAAAGATGTGGAATACTAAATTGATCCAACTTCTGTGGTGTAGTAAATGATAGACAGCAGTCTTTATCCCACGACATGAAATCAATACAAAGAGAGTTTGTGGGCACTGATTGGGATTTCATATCTGATATTGGCAGCATCATAACTATGCTGTAGCAATCTGTTCCACAACCGACTGTGTGTGTCATCCTATTTTGGATCACCCTGCAGGACAAGTGTGTTCACAACATGGCCATATACGCTACCTCCATTACACACACGGATGGAGGTTATAGCTCTAGGTTTAGGGTGTGCTCAAATTCTAGTTTGTCAGAAATGCAATGGAAGAAACCTCTGAGTGCAGCTATGACAGAGGACAAATCTCTTCTCCATGCTCCACAGTGTGAGGCCTATTAGGTGAGAGAATGAAGAGGATTGAGGGCCTGTTTCTACCTGAGCAGGCAAAGGGCACACACAATGATGAATGACCAGTGGACAAGTGGGAAAGACAGTGGCAAAGTCAAAAGGACACCAGATATGATGCTATAAAATGTACTTAAGATCTGTGGCAGCTGCAGCCTGCAAGTGTTGGATTGTTTCATGTGGTGTAGAGATTATGCTTTAAAATGTGCATACTAAGTCACAACCATTGGTGAAAACATGAGCCAGAACACAAATCTAGAACATCTTTTTCTTTATGTAACTCAACATACTGTCTTACATATAGTGCTATCCAGCAGTAGATTTAGTGAATGAATACATGCCTTATAATCATCACACTTTACAGAAATATACACTGAGCAAATATTGCCTTTATCTCAAACCGTTCTTGGATCTCTGGCACCAACAAGGGGTTTTTGCCCACAGAACAACTGCTCTCTGGAAACTATATTGTTTTTAAATAATTCTCTGTAGGTAGACACTATCAAAATTATGTATGTGACCTTTCTTGTTTCTTGAGTTAAATGTCAAATAGACTTGTCTTGAACATGCAGGCTGATTAACCCAAGCGACTGCTCTGCCTAATAAATTGGCCAATGAGTGTATTGTACAGTGTATTGAAGTATTTCCTATTGGTGGGAGCTGACAATGAGAGAAACCAATTTCTGTCCCAAAGTAAATGGCTTTTCTAAATGTAACTATAATGTGCACCTCTTGCCCTTAGGTCTTGTTGAAAATGCAGCTCTATCGCATTGTAAAACCCAGGGCCATAAAAACAGCCCGGAAACGCTTTTATCACCCTTGATGCACTCTTGGAGGGGCATCCTTCACTCACCAAGAGCTGGTGCTTGACCGCGGCTGGGGCTACTGTATCAGTCATGCTCCACAGATGATGAGAAAGTCCATTTGAGTGACCAATGAGCATCTTAACCTTTCGGGGTCAGTGAGTACACCAGCGCTGTTATGGTCCATCTCAAAGCGTATATTGAATACTGTCACCCTGTTTTCAATCTAGTTTACTATCCACTTGTCCTTCTATGCAGCAAACATTTTGTATTTGACCCTTGGGCTGACTACAAACAGCTCGAAGCAGAGCCCATCTCTCATAGCTGCTCTTCATACTTCTGCTCCTTGCTTCATGTACAATTTCAGAAGACCTTTCACTCACAATTTCTTCACAGTCCATTGTACCTCGAGCAAACACCGCATCCCCGTTCATCAAATGCAATATTATATCCCACCAGCTCCCCTAGTCTTGCAACAAAACCCTTTGATGTCAAATTGACACTTTAGTGAGCAGCACTTCATGGGTTTGATATTGCCTGGCAACCGCTGAAAAGTCACTTCTTCTTGTGCGTTCTTGAAGATGCTGGTTTGGGCAAAGGAGACAAAGGGCTATGTGGAAAGAGGTTGATGATTTTTACAATATTGTTGCTGTATGATCAGATGATGTAGGCTCTGTTTGGCTTGCCTCGAGGCACTGGAGCAAAATTAAAGTCTCGTAAATAGGATTATGGAGTCCCCAGGGGTGGGATGCCCAGTGGCCAGCTTATGAGCACTCATCTACTCTTTGCTGGATTCTACAGAGCACGCCCCGCTTCTGGCTCCGAGGCCAATTTGTTAACAATTATTGGTCGTTAGTGGAGCTGCCTGCTACAGAAAGGAGGTTCCAGGACAGAGGCAATATAGGCAAGGTACAATGTTTACCCATTATTAAGGCCGTGGTTTAGTTTTTTTTTTTTCAATTTAAAAGAAGGAGCCAATTATTTTTGTCACTTGTAGCATTAAAGTAATGGCTATCTGTGTATGTTAAGATAATTGGACTTCCTACACGGCTCCAATGTACCCCAGTAAATTCCATAGACTATTATACTGCATAGGCCAAAGGCAATCTCTATAATAATAGTTAGGTTTTGTAGAATGCAACATATTCCAGTGTAGGTTCCAGCTATCTTTAAATGTCAAGATCACCAATTCTACATTACTTGGGGCCAAATGACATCCACAGTTTTAACGAATAACGGTGTGTTGCTAACAAAAAAGTGTATGAAAAATATGAATGGTGATTTTTATATAGCTCTATATCTCAAAGGACTTACATTGAGCAAACTCCCACACATTATTGCACCAATGAGCAATGACGAGTAGATCTCTTGCCCAAGGTCACGATGGCAATATGATGAGGGTTATAACGAGGATTGAACCGCCAACCAAGACTCTACCTTGTTGCCACTGCCACTCAAGTTTTTGGTAGAAATATTATATACTTAACCCCTTTTATCAGGTGTGAAAAATGTATTCAAGGATTCAAAGTGTTTATTGCCATATGCACAGTAGGAAACATGTTTTCCCGCACAATAAAATTCTTACTTTGCTGCCTGGACTGGAAAAATAAAATAGAAATAAAAATCGATAAATAATAGAAGATAAAGATCAGCATGCATAAGTGTAAATATATATAAAAAAGTAAAATGTTAAAGACTATGTACATATATGTGCTACAATGTGCTGTTATGTCAGCAGTAAACAGTGACTATAAAGGTGCAAATAAATCCCTATATCCAGGCAAGTACAGTTACATGTGCAAGATGACAGTATGTAAATAGATAGTATAAAGTGCGTATTGTGAATCCGGTCTCTTCAGATGTTGCTGTTCACTGCTGTTCTCCAAGACTGCGTTGTGTAACAATGGCTCAGTGTAAAAGATCCAGCCTGTGCTCTCTCATTCTCCTCTCTCTCTCTTTTAGTCCTCACCCCTTTCCCCTCCCACCTCATTAATATTCATACGCTCTCAGTGTTGTCATGTGCCGTCACTCTGGCAGGAAGGGGGCGTGTCATGTACTCCAGCGTGTACCAGTGTGTGTGAAATACTCAGAGCAGAGAGGGGGAGCGGGGAGACTGTAGCTGGTGCTGAAGCTGCTCACATCATCTGTACCTCTTCGTCTTACTCAAAAAACAAAACAAAAAACAATCTTTCTCTCAATGAACGGGACCAGTTAGAAGAAAACGCGCTGGCTTTTAAGGAGTGACTGATGAAAACCAGCGTTGCCGTGCCGTGGTGTGGTGACCCCCTGTGTTTCCGTGCCACTACTGCTCGGGGAGATTTGGGTAGTTTCCTGGCGTTTCCACGACGACTATAATGGGCTGCAATCTGTGCACTTTACAGAAGCGAGAGGAACACTACAAGCTGCTGTATGAGATCGCACAGGTGAGTGTCGGCATGTGAGGGTGGCTGTTGTGTGGGATTGTGTGTCAAAGTGTTGCTGTAGAAGGTTTACTGAAAAAACACAATTAGAAATGAGATATAGGTGGGAATTTGAAATGTGAGGCTGGGTAATGTAGAGGCTTGGTTCTCGCAGCAGATGTATTTTTGAGTAATGAACAGTGGTTGGAGTACTGCTGGTGAGGAGCCCATTCATCTGCAGGACGCTGTGCTGAGAGAGCAAGTTTTTATGGACTTCAACACCTGAGCCCTGGTATATTTAGGGATCATTTATAATATAGCTCCAGGTGCACTAGTGTTTGTTTCTTCATAACTCATATCAATGCTTCTTGCTTTCAAACTTCTACCACTAATTCAAAGGTTCAGAAATGGGCTGCACACAATATATAGCAAATTCATCATTATTCAGAAAGAAAAAATGCATTATATATTCTATATCACACACTGCTGAATGTATGACAATGTTTTTCATCTAAAAGAACCTAAACCTTGCTTGGTTCTGCTTTAGTCCTGGTCTAGACCTTATTTAGTCCTGGTTTAGACCTTATTTAGTCTTGGTTTAGTCACACATTTTTGCCAAGTTACTCTATAGCTTAATTGTTCACATTCAAAATAGTTGTATATCACATGTTTTTCTATTATTATACAGGCCTTGAAATTACATTAAAGGCAAATATTGTAGACTTACTAAACAATGGAGTTGAACATTTCTTGCATACCTTTGGTCTCACTCCAGTCTGCACATTAGCAATATCCTTATGACAGCCTAATAACCGTGAAGCTCCAAGTCTCCTGGTGAAGTGAAGCGTCCCCCTCACACTAGCTGCTGCCTTCACGCCACTGTGATCACAGCCTCATTAACTTTTTTATACAACCGTCATGAGCATTAATTAGACCTTAAATGTCTCTCTTTACCCTTGTGAGGAGACAAGGCTGGGTGAGCGGGGGCGGTAAACCAATCTCGGTTAACCACTGCCTAGACTTGGGTTTAGGTGCAACTTGGTACCCACAAAGTTTAGATGAGAAGTCAGGCTGCTCAATATAATGTAGATGTATTATTGCAATGTTGGCTATTATTGTAATAACGTGGATAGATTTACACCATCAAAGCCTGAAATCCAATTATGTTATGGCTAATTGACAATCTTAAATCCAAATTCAGTATCAAATTTAGACTTTAGACCTGTATATGGTAAAATTGAACTGAAACTTGGCTTATGGCTTAACCTGATTATAGGGGTCCAAATATTACATTACAATTCCATTTCGTATGCTTTTCTATCATTGAGCAATCCTAATGAGGGTCATAAAATAGTGCTGTCTTGGTAGTTTACTTTTCTCTCTACATGAGTTGTTAAGACATACTTAAGACATGTACTATGGGTTTAACAGAGGGGATCCGCATCCTCTCTGGGGCTTGTCTCCAGGGCACACTCATGTTGACAAAAGCTCTGTGGTGCGTCTGTCCACCCTCTGATGTACTGAGGTGAGAGGCTGCTGCATCAGCACCTCGGACAGTTCAGCACGGTGGGAGGGCCAGTGGCAAGGATATGCAGCATGGAGGATGAAGACCATAGTTGGAATAAAGTGTCAAAGTAAAGTCATTAAAATGCAGTTTAAGGCAGCATTGTAGACATGAACATTGAGTCAGAAAATTCTCCGAACATATGCATGTGGTGGGAAGAGTACCAGGAGTGAAGAGAACCCACAGTAGCACAAGCAGGATATGCAGACCTCATCCAGAGAAATAATGGTTCAGAAGGCACTAATTCCTCAAGCACTGTTCATGTCTCAAAAAACACTGAAGAAGAAATGATCAGGCTTAGTTGATCACAGGCCCTTTAAATAAACTGGTCATTGTCCAGGATGAACTCTGGCTCGCACCCCCGTTATCAAGATAGTTTCCTTATAGTTGTGACCGCCAACTCAATTGTATAGATATAGATATAGAAAAATATAGATCTAAAAACAACAGTAAAACCATTTGTTGTATTACACAGAAAAGAATAGCGTACCTAGCAGCTCTCTCCCTCCAGCTACACAGTGTCACCATGTTTGGTGTTTAGAAATATGTGACAACAAGAACCATAGTTCACTGCTTACTCCACGGGCTAATGTTTTAAAGTCTTGCTCTGTGTTAACCCTTTTTCCAAATGTACCTCTCTACTGCATTTACCACATCCTTTTCCTGTAAAGTTTTTCTTCTATATTCAAATCTGTCAAGAAAATGTACTACAAAGAATGTTGTCCCTTCCTCAACATAGACACAGAAACACCTGCTACATTTCTCTTGAGATCGTTCTGTGTATATGTAGATGTGGTCAGGCTGGTTTGGGGCTGTCCTGTTGTGATGGGGCGGCCTGCAGCAGCTTGGTTTCTATGAACACGGGTCATCCACAGCAGTGGGTTATCTACCTTCATTCCCTTTTTCCTTCACACCAAGAAACAATTTTGACACTCTCTGCATCAGCCTGACCCCGTGAGCTGTGGGAGATTTATGAGGAGCAGGTTGTCTGTTCTCACGACTGTGGGTGTCCTGCATAGAAATGTGCTCACCTCTCAGCAGCAGCAGCACAGCCATCACACCAGAACCACTTTTTTATGAGCTGCTATATGGCTTTCTTGTCCTGACAGGAATCTGCCCTCAGAGCTGAGTTGAGTTTCTTCCCATCACACATTTCTGATTAGCTTTATACTGACATGTGCATATTTTTCAAAAGAAATATTTTCCCAGCAATTCTACCATTAATGACACAGACAGGAGGAAGTGCATATAGCTTCAATATCAGTGTTTTTACACTGCTAGATGTCTGTATAGCTAATGCATTTTGTAACAAACCACAGAGTCCTACACATTAGTGCATTAATTGTGCCAGACCCAAGCCTAGATAAAAGATGGAAAAGGTTACGTCAGGAAAGGCGTAAAATCGATGCCAAATTATTATCTACATTTTTGTGCACATTATGAATTCAAACAATTGGCATGTGTTTTGTAATGATGAAAAATGACGCAATAACTTTTAATGATTTTTTTTTTTAGTAATCTCATTTATTGTTGGTAAAACTTACAAAACATCTTTAGTTTTTTTGTCTAAACTCTTTTTTATAATTCCCACAGTGTTTCTGGTGGGTGCCACTTGTTGTCTGTGCGTCGCTGCAGCCCAGTGATGTGTGGCTTTTTGTGGCTAATTGGCGTGTGGCAGATGTTGATGAGAACTCAGTGCAGCTCTGCATTCTCCAAGTCACTACTGTCTGCGAGTGTGACCATGCATAAATAAAACGCATTTGCTTTTTGACGCCTCTTTAGCGAATCAAAACAAAAGGACTCCCAAGAGCTTGTACATGTCAGTATATATGGAGTAAGTGCTTGCTAGTGAATTTCCAAGAGCCTTTGTGAATTTCCTATGTGCCTGCTTTTCTCTTTTTGCCGAAAGTTTAGAAAGTAGAGGAGTCAGTTTCATAAGTTTGTATTAGAATAGAATCAGTCTTGGCTGCATTGGAGAAATAAATGGAAAGCAGCTCCCCAGCTCAATGAGGCACAGCGGTCCCTGATAAGCCGCTGATGCATATGAATGAGAGAGGAGCACCCAGAGCACAGTCATGCACATACACATCCTCGGTCTGAAAACAAAAACACATTCTTAGTGAATATTTCAACTATTAAACCCCAATAGCATACATTTATGTGTGACAGGCAGGGCCCTCGAGGCCGGATGTACAATTTACACTGAGAAGTATACAGTAAGAAATGGCAACTCATGATCTGACTTGTGCTTCGAATGCAGGGTGTGTGGGCTAGGAGGTAAATTTTTGTATGCCATATATATTCCATTCAGCAGTTAAGTGTTATTAAGGAGTTAACTAATCTAACTGATCTGAAAAAGAAAAAAATCTATCTTTCTAAACGGCATTGAAATATTTAGTATGCCTACTCAATGTGCTCATCTGGTGTAAGATCTATGTCAAATCATTATGCAAATCTGTGTGCAAGTCAGATGCTTTTCTCGTGACCCCAGAAAAGTCAAATGGAAACAAAAGTAGTTTTTCCCCAATCACACTCTACATTGCACCTTACTTCTTCCATATCCATTCAGTTTGCAAATAACCTGCAAGCTTCTTGGTTGATAAATTCAGTCTTAAGTCAAACCAAACTGGATTTCACCTGCTACAGAGACTAAAGTGTTCCCAGTGGTGTGATCCTGCTTCATGGAGATACCACGTTGCCACATGTTGAACCAGTGGACTGAGGAGACTGTGAGGAGGACACAGCTGAGTTACCTTACTGCTGCCACTAAGAAATCCTGGTCATGTGTGTGTAATGGAAATGCACTCATTTGAAGCTTGAGTACACAACACCAGAACCAGACCATCTGAATAAAAGAGCTGGCTGTCTTTACAAGTTCCACGCATTGTCAGGTAGAGCCCGGGCCAAAGCTGTGTGTTAGTTGAGTTTATAGAGTTACTGGTGGTTCTGCATGCTATACTTCAACTATAGGTTAATGTCATCAAAAAATATGTTTTGGATCTAGATAGCACCTATATAGTCAAAGTACTTTATAAATTTAGTTTATTATTAATTTACAACCACATACTGGTGGTTAAATACTCCTGTAGCCATAGCTGCCCTGGGGCATACTAACACAATTTACTAGGGGTGGGACAGAATATATATATTTTTTGGTGATACTGTATTGATACGGCAGGCTGCTGTATCAATATATTGGAATTTATAATATTTGGTATAATTCACAAAAATAAAATCTGGCAGTACTTCCATTTTGAGAAAGTAGGTTTATTTGTGAGATACAGTTGAAGTATTTACATTCTAATTCAAAAACTGTATTAATTCCTTTAAAAACCGTGATATCGCAAGTTATTATGTGTAATATATCGATTATCGCAGTGTTGTCATATTGTGAAATTATCGGGATCATGAGCGCGCATATCGAATCGTGAAGTACCCTCAGGTTCCCAGCCCTACAATTAACACATTCTTAACATGCTGCTGCCCAATACATTAAGTTTTTTCCAACAAATCCAATGGTACAACTTCAATGGATGATTATGATCACTCAAATCTTACATAGTCAAGGGAGCATTTAACAGAAACATAAAGACTATTTAAAATCAATATAACTCAGATTATCCTGTAGCCCTCTAGCATCAATTGACTGGTGTTACACACAGACAAAAGCCAAGGTCCCACACCAATCAACTAACCAATAAGCTATTATGAAGATCCTGGCATTACATCTCATTAAATCACACTAGGACTGATTTACAGGTGCAGGTCTTTGAGACTGCCCTAGAAAGTATTTGACAGTTTTAACTAGTCCTTGCTCCATGCACTGTTGGTAGATCCATACAGTTCAATGTTATATTGTCAAATTTAAAAATACATTGGTCACTTTATTCAGCATGCTGTAGTTATTAGTACTGTATGCTGCTGTAGCCCACCTGCTTCATGTTTCATCATCTTGTGTATTCAGAACTACCTCTTTGGATATCGCATCATAAACGTCTTTATTGTATTGTAAAAATTGTAGACCATGGGGAGCGATAAAGACTGGTGCAGTGCTCGTGTCTGTTCAGTTCTCTACTAAATCCCCAGCCCTGCCATACCATGCTACTGTGATGTGACATTAACTTAGCTGTCGACCACACCACACACATGTGCCCCTTCTTCAGCACTATCTCCAGATTGTTAGCCCCAAATGTTCCCATCCATCTTCCTGTCCCATTATAGCTGTTTGAAGGATGTCCCTCAGCCATTAAAATTGATATGAACCACAATAGAGCAGGGGGGTGCAAAAAGGCATAGTGCTTGATTGATCTTGGTCCAGTCTAGAGATATTAGCTTTAGAAATATCATGTGGGCTCTCGGCACTGCTGCGTTGACAATAAAAGTCTTCATTTGTCTGTGTTTTCTCATTCAGTCTGCAAACAAACATATGGACAATCCAAACACAAATCCATTTTATTTCTTCCTTGCATTTTTTCCGAGGCAGTCTTCCCCGTTCTCCCGTCATCAATTTGACTGCTGTATAGCTCCTAACCAGATGCCGGATCTGTCAGCAGACCCTGTTTGATTACTACACAAATGGACGTCTGCGAGCTCTGCCGCTGTCTCTGCTGGTTTTCCAGGAGCTAGAATTGAGACGCAAATATGCTGAGATGATCTATTCCCATTTAGGCTGTTTACAAAGACGCTGTATTTACCTCCTCATTGTGCGGCCCACATCTTCTGCAATATCCTCCTTTTGTTTGATGGAAGGCTCCGCAGTGTGTTGAGTTGCATAACCATGGTCTCACTGACTGTATAATTGTGGATGTCACACTGTAATTTGGCATGGATCACACATACACATGCTTGTTGGCTTCTGCTAAACCAGATTGGAGAAGCCATTTGTATGTTTACTTATAGCGCAGATTGATTTAAAGACAAATTGTATAACATAGATTTTGGCTCAAGAAGATACTACGGTTTGTATATTCACTTTTTAATCTTCTTGCATCTATTCAATGTCCTTTTAGTCACAGAGTTGACATACACAGACAACCATTCATTCACTTGTTTGTGTTACACCCCTTTCCCTTCACACCACTGCCTAAAGCAATTGATCGTTCTGCTGGGGAGTACCATAGGCTCTCGCAAATTCAATGGGTTGTATCAGTAAGTCTCTGGGTGCAAAGTGGATTTAAGTGGGACCTGATGAATTGACCTTTTCCTTTTCATCTGTTTCTTATCTCAATAACAACCTAACTGACCTTTTCAGACACACATCAGACAAAACTCCCCAAACTCCTCTGTCTCCTTCAGAACGCAGTACGCCTCTTCAAAATCTGCCTTATCTCCCATAGGGCCTTCCTTATAGTATTTCTCTGCCATAAAAGAGTGACACAAACAAACCGTGGCATATACCATTTTGTACCAAGGGAAACGGTGTATCTGAAAACACATTTTTTCTCCATCTTTCTGCCGGATGTCAAAGGTAGCTGACTTGTTATGGCTGGTTGTGGATTTAAAGTATTTCCGACAAGGATCTCTTGAACTCATCTGTGGAATGTGTGCGGAAATATCAATGTAAAATGAAAACAAGGGCTTAGAGGAAGGTCTTTTTACCGAATCAATTATTTTGCCGACCTGGTTCAATCTTAGTTTAGACCTGGTTAAGTCATGGTGAAGATGTCAGAGCTGATGTTTTTTGATTCTACCAATTAAATGCAGCATTGATTCATTTGGCCTGGTTTAGTCCTGATTTAGACTTTATCAAGTCTGTGGAACTACTGAAACAGTGAGTAAAAGCTTAGAGGAAAGTCGTCTAGTTGTTATTTTTTTCTACCAATTGACTTAATAATACATTTTGCAGGTTTTAGTTCTGGTTTAGTCCTAGTTTAGACATGGTTTAGGCCTAGTACAGTCCTAGTTCAGTCCTAGTTTAGACCTTGTTAAGTCATGTATGTGGTAATATCAGTGAATCTGTGCACAAGGAAGGTCATTTTGTCTACCAGTTGATGTAAATTTTGCCTAGGATTAGTCCTAATTTAGACCTGGTTCAGTCCTAGTTTAGACCTGGTTTAGTCAGGGTTCAGTCCCAGTGAACAAAGTCTTTCCCCTCTACCAATTGCCTCATTAATCTATTTGGATCATCTTATCTTGGATTCCCCTTCAGTTCGGGGGATGACATAAGCATGGCGTCATCCGTGAGTAATACCAGACCTTTGTTTTATGTTCACATTGGGATCAGAATCTGCCAGCATCAATCAGATTTAAAGGGCAATGGGGAGGATGAACTACATGGCTCACTATCTTAATGCCAGTCCCCAGTGAAGAACAGTATCTCTCTAATGAATTGCCGAGTATCACATGACACTCTTGTTGTGTGTATGGCTGTTTGTGCAAAGAGAGGATGTCCTGGTGTTTTATCATATTGGTCTCATAGGACTTGTGTACATTATTTTGACCCGGTCTTCACGTACGTTGAGAAACATTCACTGTAGAAAATCAAGGCATTTTAACACTTCCATACAGTTCCATTTATCTTGACTTGACATTAGCATATATTGTATGTGGTGCTTTTGGTTCTTCATGTGAGATCTGGCTGTTTGCAACAAAGTTCTAGTCAAGTTGATATAAACACTAACTCTTGTAGCCTTTGCCAACATTTTACACACGTCCATATGCTAGCAATCCAGTGGCCAACTGCAATCTCTGCATGTTCTCCTCTTCTATCTGTGCATGTCTCTGTGTCATCCCTGTGAGTGACTGGCCATTAAGGGTGCTCCGGACTAACGCCTGTAGTAGCTGACATAGGCTAAGTGGAACAAAATGAATGCTAGCAATTTTAGAGGTTAGTTTATTTCAGAAAAGTTCAATGTAATAACACAAATAATTGAGTCAAGAGCCAAGGTCCTTTCTGTATTGACTTATGTGAGTCACTGGTTTGTGTTTATTTTGTGTGAAGCTGGAGCAGATTGGACAGCTTGTGTTTTCACTACAAACACTGGAGGAAACAAAGAGCTATGGACCCACATGAGAGGTCTGTGTGCTGCATACAGGGAGCCTCTGAGTTGATTATCTGTTTTTAAGCAGACAGAAGGGCCCTCATTAATTTATTACCATTCAGAAGAACCCACCATCTTCCCTGCTTCCAATTAGTGAGCTCCGGATACTGAGAAAGCATGCAGCTAAAAACACCTTCACTTGAATAGCACTGATTATGAATAGGAGCTGGCACTGAGAGCTGCTAAAAGTTGTTTATCTTTGAGTTAAAATGCAATCAATGGATATAAATACAGCCATTTCAGGTTCCCTAATTGAGCTGCCACAATTATTACTTGACAGAACAGTGTATTAAATATTGTTCATTACAGTTTATCCATGCTTTAGTAAAAGTAATGATTCAAGGTTGGTTATATTAATGTAACAACTAAAACCCAAAAAATAAAATAAAAAATAAATCACTGATGACAATTTTATCATGGTACAAAAACAGTGATGTTATATTCAGAAAATCCAGTACTACTAGTAGTACTAGTAGCTTCAGCATTTCAAGAGCTAATGGTCGATGATTGGAGTGTGTTTGGTAATTGCTTGTTCATATGATCAGGGAATAAAATTAGTTAGTCCAGTATGGTGCAGGTACCCGATGTGGAGACAGACTTTTTCTAATGGCACTTAATTTAGTGTATTTTCTTGAATTTGTCCTGGTTTATAGCTCATTTTCTGTAGGTTTATTCATTGTCTGTGTTCAAACTGTGATCACATAAAAAGTCCCACATTTTAGCAATAAGCAAAATGAGAAGATGACCATATATCTTTTCACATTATATGTAGGCCTATATATCAATTCAATCTCACGTTATTTAACATCATGCACATTTTACCACAGCTATTGAGGATAGGGCACCTGGTTGAACACACAATATTCCTCTTATCTGAGCTACACAATGTATTTGGCATTGCTTTTCCTGCTCCTGAGATATCAGCTCTACCATCGGCACTGACATTTAGAGGAATGGGCCAGTGTCAGGGCAGGGACTCTGTTGTGATCTATAGCCGATAAAAAGATGTGACAAAGCCTGGGGTTCTTGTGCTGGACGCTTCAGTCTTCAGTCTGTGTCCAGCTTTTGTAATATTTTCTCAATCCTTTTCTTACATTGCTATAACTTTTGTAAGCTGCAGGAGTCTTTTGAAGATATGATGGACTGTGTTCGCAGGGCCTTTGTGTGGAAGAATGGTTTTGGAAAAGGTCAATACAGTGGTTCTCAAACTGTGGTGCAGGTACAACTGGTGGTACACAGGCAGGTAATAAGGTTGGATCTAGCTTTTGTTTTGTTTCTTGTTTTAGTCCTGCTGGGTAGGGGTCTTGAATTTGTCCTGAATATGTCCTGGTTAAGGAACACTATAATCCATATTTTTCAGAGTTTTGATTTGGTTTGGATCTTGTCACAGATCTGGTTAAGTCTGTGTTTAGCTTTTTGTTTAGTCCTGGTTTAGAGCTGGTTTAGGCCTGGTTTAGACCTGGTTTAGTCCTTGTTTAGTCCTGGTTTAGACTTGGTTTAGACTTGGTTTAGACCTGGTTTAGAACTTATTTAGAACTGGTTTAGTCCTGGTTTAGACCTGGTTTAGATCTGGTTTAGATATAGTTGATGTATTTTGATTTTAATCTTGGCTTAGACCTGGGTTAGTCTTGATATAAGGTTGTATCGCATTCTGATTACTTAAAGTCAAGTTTAAAAGTTCAGGCTTGATTTTACAGATACAACTTTATATTTTTACAATTAAAAAGCTAAAAAATTAATAAAACTCAACAAAACATGTTATATTAACTGTTATAAAGATTAGGTATCCAAGAATAGGAATATGTAAATAACTCAATTTTGCCAAAAATGTAAGGGACGATATGCTAACTTTAGTAAATAAAAAGTGCTACTTGGGAAGACATTTTCTAAGGTTTTACTTGGTGTGAAAACATTGAGAACCATCGTGCTAGTCCATCTGTGAGCTGTGTAAGTGATTGTTGGGATGAGCGGGTGAAGCGGGTGTCCAGCCACAGGTCAGGGGGTTCTCCCTGCAGCTCATGAGATAAGTCTGGTCTGACACGGGTTTCATGAGAAGTATGACATGCTCCCTTAGACCCTGTTCCTTCACAGCTCACGGGGCTAGACCACTGGGACGGAAGTGATAAGAATATCCAGAATTGATGCATAGTATTAAAAACTGAAATCCGAGGGCAGCTCGAGAGTAGTCCTAATATCTCGTAGAGGCACGGGCCACTATATTAGGTAAACATTGTAACTAATAAAGTGGCGCCTGGTATGGTCTATTGCTGTGTAGACCACCTGCTTGATATTTTGTAATTTTGTGCATTCAGAGATGGTCTTCTACAGATTTTGGTTTAACAAGTGGTTGTTGGAGCTAATGTTAAAATTCTATTATATCAAACCAGTCTCTGACCCATTCCATCAACAATTACTTTTACTCTCTCTTTTACTCTGCCACTGTCAATTTTTTCACACAATCATTTGGAAACCCTAGCCATGGTTGCATGTGTAAATCCCAGTAGTTTATCAATTTCTGAAATACTCTCTACTTTACCTAATGTAAGTAATAGTGTGGGCAGTATGAATACCAGTCTAATAACCAACCTGGCTCTGTTTGAAAACATAATCTATTGTCCATACTGCTCTATCAGGAGTGTTTATTTAGCCTGAGCCTAGCTGCTGCTGCTGTCACGCTGACACACTGACACACTTACAAAGGGCCTTGCTTTTAATGAGCTGCATTCACAATGAGAGCATCACAATGGCTTCAGAAAACCTCCAGCCTTTTCTCAAATAAAATCAATGTCACGTCAATGGTGAGCTGCTTTTGTTGACACTTTGGTGTAAATGTAATTTAATTGGATTGTAAAATCTATTTAAAGCCCCGGTAGCTTTAGCGTTTGAGAAACTAAGGGTTAATGGATTTAAAGACCTAGAGAGATGTTTGTTTGGAGTAGATTTGTTCAGTGGTTCTCAATCAGTGGTGTAAGTACCAGTGGTGGTACGCAGAGTCCTTCTCGGGGCACTCAGGAGTCAGTTTTTACAGTTTTGTAGAATTTGATGTGTGCCCTGGTAGCTAGTCCAGTTTTAGACAGCATTTAAGCACAGTTTAGTCCTGGCTTAGATCTCATTTAAACGATTAGATGTTTAGACTGTGTTCAGTCCTTAGTCCTGGTGGTTTAGTTCTTGTTAGCTTTAACATTCGGATAGCAGAGATTTATTTGATTTGCAGATCTTCTGAGATGTTTATGTTAATGTCCACATGATCATGAGAAAAATGGCTAAAGATATCTACCACACAAGTGGATGTAGTGAAAGTGCAGCCAGCAGAAGATCACAGTATGAAGCAGGAGACATCTTGGTGAGGTTGGGATGGCGCTTGTGTTTTCTCCCCCGCAGCACCTCCCACTCAAACCAGATTTTCTCAGTGCTTCAGCACCAACAGGCAGACTGAAAATACATCCAGGAAGGTCCGCCCTCCTTATGCTGCTCATGTGCATCAGTGTAAAGTTGATTTTACTGCAACTTTGGAAGAAATTGTGTTACTATTCACAACATTTTCAATTTGGAAATGTGATGAAAACAGAGCATGAAGTTTGAGATCAGAAATGTTGATGGTCCCACAGTTGGCATTTATTAGACAGCATATGATGTCATTTCTGTTGACTTCAAATTTGTGTACTCTGTAGGTACCACTTAAATTGATTTTTATGTATTAATATGCACTTGTTCACATATAGACATTGTGGTACCTGTTGTCTCTGCTGCTATATAGCACACCTGGTTATGTTATGCATTCTGAAGACACCTCTGAATAGTTTGTGTGTATATATATATATATATATATATATTTTTTTTTTTTTTTAAATATAACTTTTGCAGTCCATATCGCTCAAAAATAAATGTGTTAAAATACACTTATACC